>JBBWSJ010000137.1:0-122300 GCA_038088505.1 Diaporthe velutina
TTAGCTATAATTATATATAAAAAGAAGATATTTAATATTAAATATACTTTTATAAAGCTTTAATAGGGTGCTAATAGCTTTTATAAACCCTAATAGTAAGTTAATAAATAAAATATTTAGCTTAAAAGTTACTATTATATATAATAGCTATAATATATACTTTAAGTAATAATTATAGCTTTTTTTAATATATAAATTAATAATAATAAGGATATTAATAATTTAATAAAGGGGTATATAAAATTAAGCATACGTATATATTAACTTACTACTAGCGCTATTTTAGTATAATTAATTGCAAATGAGAGTATGTTCCCTACAAGCTGTGCGAGGCCCCATACGAGACGCAGGTCATCCTGGGCCCTTCCAACTATCTCAGTCTCAAGCCTCTTTCTAACCTCACATCGCTCTCTGTACTCATCAATGTCTTCGCCTCCCCAAACGGCTCGTCCACCGGTCGCCTGACGGTCTCGCCCGGGGAAGTTCTCCCTGACTCACTCAGATCTCTCCACCTCGTCGTGGATATTGAAACTGCACGAGGTCGTGCTGGAACTTCCCTCCTCCACGATTGGTTCCAGCCTCGGGTCGCAGCTGTCCAGTTCATGGAGGAGATGGCCAGCATCTGCCCGACCGAGTTCCCTCGTCTCCGGCAGGCTGAGTACATCTGGGCAGTCACCCGGCGCACTGGAGTACGCCCAGAGCCACGTCATTGCCGCCGTCTTCGATCCGGGGATATTTCGTTTCCGGAAGAGCAGGTAATTTGGGCGCGTCCACGAGTATGTGATGGCTTACAGCCGATGTGCTGCGATCGGCATACAAGGATCCAGGCACTCAGCCCAGACGTGGACTACAGATCTGAGGCCGCAGGAATCGTTTCTCCTTTCAGAGAACGGTTCGACAGCCTCAAGCTTGCCTTCAATAACGTGGAGGTCACTTTCGAGGTCATTGAGTTGCAGTATTACGATGATTTTTTCTTTCACTGGAGGGGTGACTGAAGGCCGCCTTGTGCCTCCCTGCGCCAAAGCATCTCGACGACGCCCATACAACAATTTGCGGGAGAGGTCATGACCTCCCAGCCATGACTGGAGATGGGGTCAAAAACGTGTTGCGAAGTCCTCACTGTCAAGCCACTTATCGCTCACCGTTAGTATGAAGGGCATGGAGCAGACGAAGACTAGAAGGGCTGGGTCTGGTAAGACAAGGAAGAACGGCATCAGTAGCATTCTCAATGTCTTTGGACCAAGATCGGCCAGACACACACACAGCTTCCGAACTGGGCCATGAACTTGCAGTAGACAAACCACGCCCATTGAAAAGAAAGCACAGTCACTCAACTACCATGCAACGGAAGACATCCCTGAGGAATGTAGATAAACCGTTGGTGAAATGTTTTGCAACCTGGGACTTTCGCATGTGACCTCTCATATCTACACATTTCCCGTCACTGAATGAAGTGCTGAGTGAGGCCCGTCACGGACCGTGAGTCAACCGTTGGCAACTAAGTCGGCAAGTGACAGTTTCAAGTCATCAAACCACATTGCGTGTCACTCACTCTGAATGATATATGGCACCGACACCAAGCGGCTGGAATATAAAATGGGCAGGCAGTAAACAGCTCAGTTCCCAATCTTCAAAACATCTCACTGCTACCTGCATTTCCACCGCACGGAATCAACTTGCAGCAGCTGGCAAGATTCATCATTTTCGACATCGTGAATATCCACACGCACCAAAGAACACGTCGCCAACGGAGACAACTTCAAGCAGCGACCTCAGTCGGCGACGAAAACTCCCAAGCGCTCCCCGTAACGTTTTGTTGGAGAAGACCTGCAACAAGGTAAACGCCACGTCTACTGGTTTGATAGACAGCCCTGACACATTGCAGACGGCTGCAGTCCATAAGCTTTCGAGGATATTGACCTGCCTCTCATCGACCGCAACATGGCTGAACGCAATTACGGCCAACGCCATTACGGCGACGAGGACCGTGAATTAAGAAGAAGCATGAGACGAATGGCTATACCAGACAACCCGTCAAGGCATGCCGATTCTGGATCCCGCAATTTGGCGGAACTCCCTACCGAACTCCAGTGCGAGTGGATTGGCAACCTGCCACCCGCGCAGGACAAGATCCAGTCATACGAGCCTGGTTCCCAGGCTTTGAGGTCAGCTAATGCAGGCCTCCACGGGCTGCAGGCACTCTGCCGCGTCTCCAAACAGATGGAGGCTGTCGCGCGGCCATTGCTCTACAAGACTGTTGTTGTATCCGACCCATACAAGCTGGACAGACTCCGTGGAACACTAGACGCCAACCCCGAACTCGGCTCGACCATCACATCGCTCAGTGTGTACTGGTGTTTCGATTCATCGGATGTTCACCATGAGAGACGCTTAAGGAAAGGCCGTGATTCAGGGGCCGTGACGCTGAGTCAATTCTCGGCGGCGTTGGTAGCGGTCCTTGACAAAACCCCTAATCTTGTCACGTTGTATCTGAATCTCGACAAACCGCCGTCATTTGAAGACCCCGACCCTTTTGAGATGCTGAATGACTGTTTACGAAGGGATATCAGTAATTCAAGAGGAGCCAGCTCGCCCGGAGCATTCTTGCCCAATGTGACGACCTTGGGGATTGTCCTTCCCCCAGGCGGGGCTTCCCCATTACAACGAAGGTATGAGTACGAGATCTTCGAGGGCCTGCTCAACTTGCATGCCCTACGGCATATTGTTGTCCGGCGGAATGGAAGTGGCCCCTTCCGAGGTTGCGAAGATTACACAGCACTGTTCAGTAAGTTGGCATCGCATGGAGCCTTTTGTTTCCGGTCATTTGGATCACTGCTCTGCCTCCCCCTCCCACTTCTGTTATTACCCAGCCAATTTGGCGCTGACACGCAATCGGGTCTAGGTCAGCGGAAGCAGGCACTACGTGGCACAATCGCAAGTGTTGATGCGAAAATCAAGCGCAGGATGCGCTGGGATGACCTCGCCAACATCGGTGCCATATTTCCTGCTCTAGCCTCTCTGACGGTTTCACACCGTGGCCACGAGCGATCAACAATACGCTTGCCACCAGGGACCTCGGGCCTCCCTCAAATGGAGGGTCTCCTTCACTTGAGCATTGACATCGATTCACCAGAGAACTGGTTCCAATGTCAATGGTTTTCGGAATCAATCAAATTCCAATTCTACTTGGCTCCGATGCTGGAGACGCTGAGGATTCCGTTGCGATTGTTTCGGAATCACACTGACGAACCAGACCCGATGCTCCATCCTCGAGATGTACTGCCTGGGACACTGAAGAGCTTGGTCCTCGTCGCGGATATGTCGGTCTATCCCGAAGAATACCTGTGGGGCGATGATGATGCTGTCGTCGTGGAAGACGAACGTGGATACAAATCACACTATCTCATACGCTGTCACCTGAGATATTCTTGGGCAATTTGGTTTCTCCGGTCTCTTGAGCAATCTGCCGGGAACTACGTCCCAGAGCTGAAGATGGTGACTCTCGAGTACAAGACTAATTCACTCGACGATGCTGATGCCGAAGAGGTCAACAGCATGCTGATCAATTGTGAGGGAAACCTTGTCTCACAACTTCAAGCACTTCAAGGAGGCTTCGCGGGCCGGGGCATTAGCTTCAGCTGGACTCGATTGTGAGGGGAGGCTGAATGGCGTCTTCTCACTCTTCCCTTTCCTTCTTCTTCTCTCCTCTTTTTTTATTTTTGGAATGGAATTCAGACACAGGTCTCGAGATAAGGTTGACAGCAACTTGGTCGAGCGTTTGTCTCAAACAAAGGAGGAAGGGGGCTCTTTTTTGGTTTCTATCACATTCGGCAGCTTAGAAGCGCATTGTCACACATTCGTTCACTCCAGGAGCATTGGAAGCCCTGGATACTTTTCTTAGGCAGCAGAAAATGCCATGCATGACAAAACTTCGAACATCTGAATTCATCGTATTGTCTTGAGAAAAAAAGGATCACGCACAACCATTTCCTTCTATTACACACATACAGAAATCAGTGGGCGTGTTCAGCAATATGATGCTACCAGTGAAATAGGTACATATGAACAGCAACGGACAATTTAGAGTTGTAATGAAATCGAGCACAAATCCTCTGGTTGGTCATATTCCTTCCTCGGCCTCGGAAACTTTCTCCGCATCGTCGACAGTTGATGGGTCCACGGCCTCGTGCATGTTGCTCCGTTCCACCATAAACGTCAGAATCAACAAAATTCCTCCACAAGCAAACATGAGCCACCACCCACTCCGCATGCTCGAAGCAAACGCATCTAGGATACGTTGTCTCACATCCGCGCCATATACAACTTTGCCGGTGGACATCTCAGCCAGCTTCTCGTCAATATTCGGCACCAGGGAATCGAGCGAGGACTGCAACCTGTTCACATAAAGAGCCGCGAAGAACGCCACTCCAAAGGCATGACCAGATGCTTGCACGAACATGAAGAGCCTCGTAACGGTACTCAGAGCCACCTGGCTGACGGAGGCCTGGGCGCTACGAAGCAGTCCAATCATTGCAGCTCCCTGGCCTAGGCCCAGGAGCGCGAGTACCATGGTCGTCTCCGCTCGGCTGGTTTCAGTGCCCCAGCGGACCATCAGGCCGCTCGGCAGGGCTTGAAGAGCCGCTCCGACACGCGCAATATTAAGGCATGCCCGGCACCTGGAGATGATCAAGAGTGACGCAATAGTCCCCAGGGCCCCTCCCAGCATCATGGGTAAGGTGCAGACGCTCGAAATTAATGCGTTGTCCTGGAGGACGATCTGTAAGAATTGTGGAACGTAATACATCGTGCCGACCAGGTTTGCCCCGTAGAAGAACGCAGCTACCACGATGACCAGAAGGTTCCGGTTGCGGAACAGGGTCGGGTGTAGTAGAGGGTCAGGCACCAAGGGCTCGATAAAGAAGAAGGCTGTGAAGAAGGCAAGTCCAGAGATTGTCAAGCCGACCGCGTGATTCGTAACCCAAGGCGACAGAGTGCCGCCTGATGCTGCCGCGAGCATCATACAAACTGTCCCAGCGGTGAGGCAGAGAATACCGAGGTAGTCAAACTGGCGGATTTTCCTGCAGCCTTGGGATATTGATGCTTGGGTCATTGGTGGCTCGGGCAGGTAGAACAAGGCCATCCAGTAGCCAATGTTGCCTGGGAGATGACCCAGGTCAAAATAAAGTCGATGACTGATGTACCTACAAATCCGGAGTTGACGTGTGTTAGTTCAGTCCACGGCAAAGCAGTGTCATGATTCGAATGTCTTTGGGACTCACTCGATCAACGCTCCTCCCACCAGCGGGCTTCCAACCGCAGTGACAGCCCAGATGGCCCTGGAAGCAGACATGTACTTCTCAAATTCTTCCGGTGGCACTATGTCTCTCAAGATCATCTGGAAGAGCGTGAAGTCAGACATCCGCAAGGATTGCTAGGCTCACAGGTAGGGAATATGGTGGACACTTACATCGAACAGCCCGTAGACGCCTCCAGCGCCGCCTCCGGCAGCAATGCGCCACGCGATCAGGGTCCACAACTTATTCGATGTTCCAGTAAAAGAATTTGAGAAGTTAAACGAGTACAGAGCCAAGATGAAACAGAGCTTGTAGCCAACAGCCTCGGATAGCCTCGTCCAGACGAGTAGGCCAAGGGCGAACGACGCGAGGAAGGCAGTGCCCAGCCATGCTGAGTCGACGTACCCCGGGTTGGGGGAAGAAAGCCAGGGAACGGCCACCGGTATGCTGTAGAAGTCGATGGCGATGGCAAACATGCTCAGCTCGAGGCTGGGAGGGACTTATCGTCAGTGATGGCGCACAATGGACAGGTAAGATCATGACAGTCACCTTATAAGCACCCGCCAGAATGCCTTCTTGTTCAGGGGAGTCTTGGCACCAGGCTTGTAGTGCGTGTCTTGCGCGATAGTCCCGGCCTCTTCTTGCGGTTTGGTCTCGACGAGCATCCCAGAATTTTCTTCGTCCATGGTGACTGATGCTGACCGTTGTGACAGAGTCCGAATAGAGGAGTTGGCTCGGAGATACGGTCGACCGCGTTCCGCCGCGCTCGAAAAGATGACTGCAGGTGAAATGGGATGTTTTCTTTACGTCACTTGTCATGTAAAAAGAAGAAGAGAGGTCGTCAGGGAGGTGTGCTGGCGCAAGTTGGCTGATCCATGTTTTGTAGCTTTTCTGGGGCCTCCTCACTGTTCGGACCAACGAGCCGGATGAGGCTCAACCAGTGGTGCCAAGGAATGATTGCATATCCCCCCTGACATGCTCATACCTGCCAGTGGCCACATGCAACGCCTAAGGCAACCATTGCGTCAAGGTGCAGTTTGTGATTAGGCTGCACTGCTCCCTGCTTTGCATCTGTTGCACGCAGATAACCCTTAATTCCGAAGCGGCCTGGACACAGATAGCCCGTACATTAATATTCATTCCGCCTCCGTTGATAGTTCAGATCCCAATGCTGCCTAGATTTTGAGCTGCATTTCCTCTCGATGTTTATATGTACCCCGTATTCACTAGAACCGAGGCTCAGACTCAATTGCCTATAGCAAGTTGTTGAGAGCCCGTCAAATTAATTAATTGTTCGGGCTAGAGTTCCGGCAACGAGGAGTCATAGTAAATGATGTCTTCCTTTCCACGTATGGACCTTCAAATTCGGGTGGTCCTTGTCTTCACATAAGAGAGAGACAAGAGAGAGACCGATCGAGAGTGAAAATCGAGACTATTTAGAGGGCATCTGGAGCCATTGTCAGCCACGACTGAATTAATTACCTCATAAAGCTTCATCGGTGCTCTCTGCTCTCACAGCACATGTTGCCAATAGCTGTTTCCGTTCCGTCCCTCATGTGTATACCTGTTCCATTGTTGACATACTTCAGCAAGTCCTAGCCACCAATGGAGGATGAGTCCACTTATGGGAACGTAGCTCCATCACTCCATCCACCTTCGTAGACCCGCTCCTTAATAAACCCACTCGTGTGCTTGTAGTATACACGCAGCTTGAGGAGTTCGCATCAGCGACTTTCTACTCTGTTCAGGAGTCATAAGACTTACACGCGACCCATCATTAACAGCAGTGACGGTGGTCTCGGGTACTGCATTACCACCGATGTAGCTTGGCCCGCTCCAGTCATTTTCATCATATTACCACTCCCTGAGGTTGTCGTCCGGGTCGACGGCATAGACACGGATATGCTGAAAAGCATCCCAATTGACGGCGGCCGAGGGTTGGCCCCATTACTGAGCCAAAGCTCCACTGCCCCGGAGCCTGCAGGTGGTGGTTAGCACGGTAAGGCAACAAGCATGAGTGGTAGGACTCGTACAAAGCTACGCTCGCAAGTGCAAGGGCATTCATAATGACCTGAACTTTGAGAAATGAGTTGCGGGATCTTTTTATTGCTTTGAGCAAAGTTCCTGCGTACTGTTGGCGACTTCTTCACTCCTCGACATAGCGCTCACGGCTTTTTATACTCGTGCTTCGTGCTTCAATATGCCACTCACTGGTACTGAGATTGCTCATCCTGTCCCTTACGTTAAGCCTCCTCGGGACTTGGCGCCATTAGAAGTTCGACAAAGCCAGATGAACAAGGCTTCGGACTGTTTCATTCCACGCTGTGGCTCGTCGGTCCTACCCCATCATGATAATATCGCCGTTGCGAGACCGTGGCTTAAAACAATGGACCAGTCTCAGGACTATCAAGCCTCTAGAAGACCTCACAGGATGTCACATGTGGGATAGTCTTCAACTTTTCCGTTAGCCAACCATCTGTTGGAATGTGCGTCTGCGCAAGCTCCTGCGACGGGGTGTCTGAAAACGACAGGGTGTTTGAAATTGGTCATAGTTTGCTCAGAAGTCTCTTCTAGCCATATTGGTAACGTGCAACCTCACAAATACACTCACTCGTATTTGGCTCCCAGAAAAGGGAGCATATTCCCAAGGGGCAGATGGGAGACAAGTCAGCTTCGGTCTCACTGAGCCTTTGAGTGGACTCAGATGAGGCGTTGAGACTCCGACGGTAGACGGCTATTTACATTATCGCAACTTTATCCGGGTCTGCTCATACCGAAGCCAGGCAGGACCTCATTGTGAGAGCCAGGCGCTGTACTGGATGACTTCCCAAATATCTCGCCAATGGAATAAGTCGACTTGAGCAATGCTTTCATCCATCCAGGAGTCCGGTGAGGCTTGAGTCAAAAGAGAAATTTATCCTCAGGACGAAAGAGACGGTTGGTCACATCGCATGTCTCCACGAACTATCATCCTGCAAGACGAAAACACAGATGACCCCACTGTCAGCCGCGCGGGCCTCCCAGCATTCAATTCTACTTGTCAACACGGCTACCTAGTTCTCGTGCCTTGAAATTCAACGAGAAACTACCATAATGCGCCGACAATTGATCACGCATCTCTCCTTCGACTGCTGCTACATCCACTCCAGCGGCAAAACTGACGTCGTAGTAACTGAGCAATTTTGCTAACAGCAGACGCATATGTGTCATAGCCAATGCACTACCAACACAGGATCTGCGGCCTAAAGTACCCAGTAAGTGGTGGCTCATTCTGCGGAAAAGGCCGGGTATTCCTCACCAGTTGCAAACGGGGCGAAGGCCCGCCTATCCCTCACCATCTCGGGATGGCTATACCACCTTTCGGGTATAAAGGCGTTGGGATTCTCAAATGCGCTGTCAACTATTACAAGTAAGCGTAAGATTTGGCTGCAAAGGATCCAAACAGTATATCTCGTACGTCGTGATATAGTGTAACGCGGTGCAATGACCTTGACATTTCCGGGGATGTATGTTCCGCCGATGGTTATACCCTCGCTAGGTGTCTGACGGCTGCCTAACGTCCTGTTATGTATGAGCTTCATGATCTGGATCCTCATGTGACGAATGTCACGAGATCTTCCGAATTTTGACATAGGGATAATCGTTCACTTACGGACCGGGATGCAGCAGCCGTAATGACTCATTAATAAAACCGTTGAGATGAGGCAATTTAGCAACAGCGTCTTTGTCGTTCGTGTCGACAGAATCAATTTCCTCTTGTAATCGCCTAGTGTGATCTGGGTGCAGTGCCAGAAAGTACCAGAGTGCCACCAGAGACGGGCCTGTTGTGTCACTGAAGAGAAGCTCGAATGTCAATCACCTCTTCATAAACAATGGAGGCGAGGTGTTCAGCTTCACAAACCTTCCAGCCACAAACAAAGTGATCGAGTTGCCATACAATAGGTTACGTCTCGTAGCCAAGCTGATCTGGTTCTCTTTCTTCTCGAATTCTCGAATGATCCAAGATGAAATGTCAGGAATGTCTTTTTTGAACTATAAATCCCAGTAAGCTTTGAGGCTTTGTTCAAATGTTCTGGCCGCGAAGTTAGAGTGCGCCATGTCTTACCTTCATTCTGTCCAACACCAGATCCTCTGTGAATTTGTTCATAGCAAACCAATCGTTGACATTGGATTTGGGAAAGAAATAGCCGTGAATAAATGCCAGGATGAATATCAGCCGCATGAACCAGACTGCCGGGACCAACCAGCCTTGAACCTTGAGTGACTTTTCAAGCTTGGAGAGAATAGAACGCCACTCCCCTGACCTGACCATTCCGAAATCCTTGCTGAAGCCAACATCACTCATGGTATCAAAAGCGTGCCACATCATGATATCATTGATTCTCACTGCATCTGCACCGTGTTCGGAAATGACCTGCTTTAGCTCTTCGATCCGATTGATGATTCTGGGAGTATAGAGGTTGATGGCTGAGACATAGAGTCAGTGACAGGTTGTGTTACTGGATGGGTGAGCTAAAGCAGGCATACACTTGGTGGACAGAGCATGAAGCCATGGCCGACGATACTCTTTATGGTCTGATTTCTCACGGGCAAATAATGGGGATGCAAGCGGATACATCATGTCATACCAGTCAGACCGAAAACTTGTACTCTTCAAACCATCAAGGACATCGAATGCGTCTGCATGGAAAATAGTGACCTCTTCTGGACCTTTCATACCGTCAGCTTGACCATGAGCCTCCTGTGATGCATTCCTCGGGCTCGTACCTGTACGGACAATTCTTCCATACTCCTGATATAACTTGTGCAGCTGAAGGTGGCCCTGGCAGCTACGACACTGATACACATGCCAGAACTTGGTCAAAGCCGCCATACGAGGACCTGGAAACTTTCGCAGCCGATGAAAGAAGAGCCGATAGATTGTAATGCTGCCGAAAAGGCCGACGAGGTATGCAAGAACAATTGCCGCTGTTTGGACAAGGCGATGGAAAGAAGCTCCTGGCTCGCCCAGCACCGCGATGACAACCACGGCAGCTAAGCCATGGATTATGACCACTAAGGGCGCCAGAAGATGCCACTCGCCTCTGATAAAAACGATCAAGTGAACCAAGACTCCAAGGAGCCCTGCCTGGAGATAGAGTGAAACCATATTCAATGCAGTGTCGCATGAACATGCCTACACATTGGGTGACGGCACTCAGTCAAACACCAGAACTGCCTATGCCTGATGAGCACTGAAATTGAGTCAGACCAGATCAAGAATTGGACGATCTCTAACGTTGTCACTGGACCATGTCACAGCTCTTCTAATTGCATTAAGCGGGGTTTACATGGTTGCGACCGAGTTGCAAGGGGTGTGGGCCTGAGAGACAAGCTAGCCACCAACAGCATGTTTATGTCACATCCATGGTACCAACAGCCCAAGAGCCTCAGTTGCAAGGGGTGTGGGCCTGGGAGACAAGCTAGTCACCAACAGCATGTTCAATGTCACATCCACGGTACCAACAGGCGGACAGCTCTGAAAAATAAAAAGCCGAGCACGCCGAGATAGGGTCACTATTTTCATATCAGTGCAACATCAAGTTTTGAGGCAAAGCCATCCACACAGTGTCCTCGATGGTGGTAACTATGTATTTATATTTTGACGTTGCACTGCATTGTGTTGCGTTGCACTGCAGGCATTTGTGCCTCGGCCGATCTGACTGCGCCGCAACCGCCTGAGGGTCTACAGTAGAACCATTTTGGGGTAGGTACCTGAACATGGGTCTATCCACAAGTCTGCGATACGAATCATGCTCAGCATGTCTGACTTCAAAGTCTGTCTATGCTGAAGGAAGCTTTTGGCCCCCAGCCACAAGTCTTTGGAAGACTTGGTCCGGGTCATACGCTTGCTGTACTGCCCGCAGACGGCGGTTGTTTTCGTCCCCATAAGATTCGATCACTGACTGCTTGCTGTTGGCATCGTTCATGAACACGTATGGCAACTCGGCACCAACAGCCTGTGCTCGTGCGTCAATACGCGAGAGCAGTGACTCCACCAGAGGGTATACAGCCTCGTCGTACTCCTCGCCATCCCACCCAAAGTCCAGGCCGATCCAAAGCTGATCCACTTCGTCGAGGCCAAGGGCATCTCCGCCGCGTGCTTGTTTCCCAGCCAGAGCCACGTTCTTGCTGATTGGTTGGATCGCTGCCGAGACAGTGCCGTATGGGATTTTGGACAGAGAGACGACTTCTGACTGATTCGATGATAGTATGCTGGCCACATGAGCGTACACGTCTCGGTTCGCAGCATATGTAGACGTGAACCATGTCCACCTTGGAATGGGAGGATTGGGGAAAGCGCTCATCAGTTCGTGGAGAGTGCTGAAGCCGGTGTAATCCGCCAACGGGGTCACCTTGTAAAAAGGTGCAAAAGCATCTGGTCGCTCGACGGGCTTTAGATAAACGAAGGTGACGATGACGGTATCGTTGGTGGGAGCGATGTTCACAATGCAGTTTGCATAGAGGTCTTTCTCGACGGCCGTCTGGTACTCGTACAAGGCTTGCATGATTTCCGGTCCCTGGGCTGGAGAGAATACTTGGAGCCCGCCCCAGACACGAGAAATGGGGTACGTTTGGGCCTCGATCTTGGTGACGATACCTTGGAAGAGTATTTGATTAGTAGGGTCGGGTTGTCAAAGTGGTGACGGGTGCATCTCACCAAAGTTGTTTGAGCCTCCTTTGAGCGCCCAGAATAGGTCCGCATTCTGAACCGAATTGGCTACGACGGCGTTTCCGTTGGCCAGAACAACCTGGGAAATCTTGGATCAGACCTTATCTGCTCAAACATTCAGATGTGAAAGGCTCCTACCTCAAAGCTCAGCACATTGTCGCAAACAAGACCATACAGGTCCGACAAGTATGAAAGGCCACCCCCAAGGGTAAGCCCCCCGACGCCGACGTTCATCACGCGGCCGCCGACTACGGAGACATTGTATGGGTCCAGGGCGCTGTAGACGGCGTCCCATCGAAGACCCGGGCCGAAAGAAGCCTGGTCCGCGCCAGGATGGTAAGACACTTGGCTGTTGAGGTTTTCGGTGGCAATTAGGACACCGGTATCAATGTTGGCATCGAAAGGGTTGGGAGAATGGCCCCCTGAACGAATTGCGAAGGGGACATTGTTGGCGACGAGGGTCTTGACGATCAGCTGCGTTTCTGTTGTTGTATTGGGCAGTGCAATGCAGGTTGGCTGCTTCCACGTGGTCTGGGACCAGTTTTCCTCACTCAAGGTGGTATAGTCTTGGTCCGCCGGCGCTACGATGATGGCGCCGAGTGCTGTTCGAAGTTGCTCGCAGGCAGCAGCGGCTAACTCGAGAGCCCCCGATGCCTTTGCAGACGAGGTCCCAGCATTGTAGGCAAGTGCAGCGGCAAGCAATGCCACTGCAACCATGATTGTAATTGAAACGTACGAGAAAACTGCGGTCCTGGAGCCTGGGTAGAGTTGCATTGCCACAACAGGTGATTCTCCTTGCCGATTCGTGGGCCTTTAAGTGACGAGATTCTGTGCCCAGCCAGCCCATTGTCCAGTTGGTCGCTTGCAGCAAATCCTTCTGTCTTTCGGGTCCCAGATTTCTGATCCTCCACGCCCCGGCCCATTGCATCGGCCGGATTCCTTCCGCATGCTGGCCGAGATGGGAGAAGCAGACCGAGACACTGTGTACAGGGACCATCCGTATCAGAGTATTCTCCCAGTGCTGAGTACAGGGTCTTTACATGCATACATATGTAGTTAAGGAGGTGGCATCCCACTGCGTCGGCATGTGGGCCTGCGGCGCAGCAGGTGCCGCTCATTGAAGCGCCTGCTGAGGGGTGGACTTTTCCATGTAATGAGCCGCGTCTCCTGTCCACGGAGCTTTACTTTGACGCATTGATATCATGCCATCTATCATCTCATCTTCTTTTCCAAATCTGTCGGGAAAAAAGTCACAACTTCAACCATAGAAAAGAGGCGCTTAAATCTCGTTGTCACCACGTTCTGCAATTAAACAATGTCTCTGCGACCAGATGTGGATCAGGGTCCGGCTTTGCAGGCTTCGACTTGGTCATTGACTGCGGTGGCATTTGTCTTCCTTTTGCTTCGCTTTTGGGCTCGTCTTTCCAGATTTGCAGTTGGGATTGATGATGTATTCATGTTTCTCTCATGGGTCAGTCCACCACTACTACCAAGTGCCGTATCTCAGGAACTCACTGACAGTATGACAAAGCTGCTATTCCTGGTGTCCACTATCATCTGTGAGATTCCACTGTTCAGTTCCAGCTTTTCATGGAGCACGTCATCTGATTTGATATTACAGTCAATTTCGTTGCCACGACTGGCGGCACGAGGCATATGGAGTACCTGACCATGGCCGAGATCCAGTACCAGCTCAAATTGACCGTCATCAACCTCCCTTTCGCTATTGCCGTCACAGCCCTGGGGAAGATCGCCATTGGAGTGACGATCTTACGCATCGTCGGGAACACATCCGCAGGGCAGAAATGGTCTGTTTGGGCCATGTTGGCGCTCTTGGTTACAGCGTCTATTGTCGACATCTTTCTTGGACTCTTCCAATGCGGAGACCCGCGGAATCAGTGGGACCTCACCCGGATGACTACTGCCAAGTGTCTTCCCAGCAACGTGTTCAACAACTTCAACTACTTTACCATCGCCGTTCAGGCCTTTTCAGACTATTTCTTCTCTGCGCTGCCGATGGTGGTTGTCTGGAAGCTCAATATGAAGATTCGCCGGAAGCTCACCATCATGACTTTGCTCAGCCTCACACTCGTCACTGGCGCTGTGGCGACCGCCAAGCTGGTCAATCAGACTCAACTGTCGGCCGCTGACTTGACTGGGGGTGTCTACAAAGTTGCGCTCTTGTTCAGCTTGGAAGCCATGTTCATCATCGTGTTCGGCTCTCTACCAGTTCTCAATCCGCTCTGGGAGTCATGCACTGAGATCCGGCAATCCATAAAGAGTTCAGGGTTGAAGGGGTCGACAAAAGTGTACTCGCTTGGGTCGTCCAACAAGCAGACCATCGGTCAAGGCTCGAATGCTGGGACAGCTCCACATGATTCAAAATGGCTGCCAGATGGCAACGCAGAGCTTGTAAGCCTCACTGGCTATCCTGAGCAACCTGCTGCATTTGTTCATGGCGAAGGACAGTTCACTGGCTATCCTCAGCAACCGGCCACCTTTGTTCAAGGCGGAGAACAGTTCACGGGCTATCCTCAGCAACTAGCTGTATTTGTTCATGGCGGAGCAGAGTTCACTGGCTATCCTCAGCAAGTCGTTTTCCATGGCGGAGGAGAGCTTCCTGTATACCCCCAGCAGTCGGCTGCCTTTGGCCAGCACGGGGAAGGATTTCAGGACGAGAGGTGGTCGAACAACCAAACGCCCGGGGGTATACGTGTCCAGCATCAGGTTTATCAGAATATCACCCCGCAGCATAGCACGCATGGCACGCACGGATACTAGGTGTAAGCCGGATCTGGGGTTGTGTCGGATAGTCTACACTAGAACAACATAATTTGATCTCTGTCCTTGGATCGAAATCCACATTCGCAACTGCTCAGATCTGCTCTCGCTAACAAGCCTTTATAAACACACTGGCCGCGCATACTACCTAGATAATTTTACACTTGTGATTCCCTTTGATTTGGTCTCCTCGCACAGGACATAACTTGTCTACTTGTTTTGCACCTTCCCTTCCTTCAATGTGTTCAAGATGGTATCGACATCGGCAAATGAAAGCTCTGCCAATGTTTCAGCCCAGAGTCGCTCCGACACCTCTTTGCCTTCGGATGTGTATATGATCGGTGCCATCCTAATATAGAGGACATGGATCAGCCATAAGCTCTGCAAACATGTTTCTCGCGGAAAACTTACGGCACGATATTCTGGAACGAAAGGAACTGGCCGTGGCTTTCCTCGCCATGATTGACGAGAGCGTCCACCATCATCAGAGCTCCTACGGCACAGGGGTTGCCAGAGAGCATCCTGAAGGCTTTTATGATCTGCCCAACAAACTTCTTGTCGTGATCTTTGTTAAGCTCAGCATCAGTGCAAGTCCCAGGCGAGGCAGCATTGATTACAGCCACAGAGGGCGGCACTCGTTTTACCAGCTCGGATACAAAGAACTGGCCGAGCAGTTTCGAGACAGATAAGCGATCCATCATGGTGGGGAAATGCGATCTGTCGTGTGGAAGCTTTTTGTCGAAGGACGGTAGGAGGGGGGTCTCAGTTCTCTCGTTGAACTTGGTCCAGGCCGCAATCTCAGAGCTGGTGAAAGTGACTCGGCTTGGACTCGGCTGGCTGCCTTTGTCCTGTTTCTCCCTGATCACTGGGAGCATCAGGATGGCCAGCAGGGCGGTCGACAAGTAGTTGACCTGGATCATTTCATCGTGACCCGTGTGTGCGTTGAACGTCTGCTCTGCCGGAGCTATTCCGGCGTTCAGGTTCAGATAGTCCAGCCGTTCAAGGCCCCTAGCACGCTCTGAAAACGCGACGACGGATTTGTATTCAGACAGGTCGAGTGGCCAGACTTCGACTGTGTAGGCGCCAGCTTTCTGGCTGGTGCGCGAGATCAACGTCTCTCGAGCGGCGTTGCCTTTTGACTGGTTCCGTACGGCGAGTATCAACTTGCTGAGCCCAAGGTTGAGGAGGTGAAGAGAGGTCGCAAAGCCCACGCCACAGTTGGCTCCTGTCACTATGGCGGTCTGCCCAGCTAGATCGATGCCACTTATCTCGGCGGGCTTTGTTCGGAGCTGCTGGGCCAAGAAGCGAGGCAAGCTCGCCTGCTTTTCAGGCGTGATGTGGAATCCATTGGCCATCCTGGGGACGATGAAGATTGATACTGGGTATCTAGGATGCGTTGAAGGTGTTGGGTTCCAGCCGGGGCCCGATCTCAGCGCGTGATAGTGTCAAGGTCTTGGTCCTTTGATCTGCCAGCCGGCCTGCCGGCACAATGTTTAGGATGCCTCTCAGACTGAATAATCGGATATGTTACACATGAAGGAAATGTGCAATAAACACCATGAACCGGTTTCATTTCGGGATGCAGCCTGATTTGGGCCCCAACTGCCCCGCAAACGCGGAAATATTGGACACGCCGCAAACCCAAACACCCTGCAACAGCCTGGTACCAACACGTGCATGATCACCAAAGCCAATGGCGTTGCAGGGATCGATCAAGCTGGCCCCCAAAGGCCCGCAATGGCAGGCTGTCGACACCAGGCTGCCCGCTGCGATCCAGTTGACTGCTACTCTGCACTGAGACAGTGTGACTGCAGATGGGTCGAACAGTGCAGACTATTTCTACAGACCCACTTGCGACATGCAACTCTTTTTAGATATGCACGTTGGTAAGACTGTCTCCCTAGTGTTGGGAAAATCGCGCAAGAATGTAACAAGAAAATCCCTTGCAACAAGTTTTGATTGCCAACGCGTGACAGGATCACAGTGGTTCCTGCTAGCAAATGTGTTGGCGCTTAGTTCCAGCGGCGCAGCTGGAGCAAAGCTGCAGATCAAGCTACTCAGCCGATGCAAGAGAGTTAGACTCCGTTTTCGGTGGGTAACCGGATCCTGCGTACCAAGGTATCTTTTTGTGCAATTCCGCCCAATGCCAAGGAGGTCATGGCATCAAAATAAACGAGAGACTCATGCGCAGTCGAGGAAAAGGGACAGAAAGAGCGGTTCATTGCGTCCATCCATCTCGCTGACAGCAGTCTCTTGTACCCAGTCTTGAACTCCCTCAAATTTTCTTACTGGTCATCATGGCAACACGATTGGCACAAGGTCTCCTTGCATTGTGTCTGATTTTCAGTCGCAGCTACAAAGTGTAATTATCATGCTCCGTTTTGATTCACTCATGAGACCGAATACTCGATGGCTGAAACAATGCTTTAGGCAAGCCGCAACGAATTCAATACTGCAAGATGCTTGTCAAGCAGCCGCGACATCTATTGGTGCCGAAAAGGTCGAAACAGATCTGCTTGATCAAAACATCGTTGACGAGAACTGGTAGGTAGCACACCATTCCCGTTCATGACTATTCACATGCATGGCATTCACGTCAGTGTTGTGAGGCTGAACATCATCCCATAGGTCACTACGTTGCGTAGCTCAGCCATTTTGCATCATCCTACCCAACAGTACCCATGATGTCTCGAAGGTTATAGACATCGTCAACCACTTCAATGTTACATTTGCCGTCCGAGCAGGAGGCCACTCACCGAACCCGGGCTGGTCCAGCGTTGGGGAAAACGGATTACTCCTGGATCTTCAGCTCCTAGACGATATTGCCCTCTCATCAAACCACAGCATACTCAGCGTTGGACCTGGTGCACGCTGGGGCGCCGTCCAAGATGCTCTTCAAAGCTATGGTACCACCGTCATCGGGGGGCGGAACTCTGATATTGGCGTTGGTGGCCTAATTTTGGGAGGTAATTACGATGACATCTCTTCGTGACCTATGCGATCCACTTCATTAACCAGTTACAGGAGGATACAGCTTCTTATCTTCTGAGTATGGGCTCGCTGCCGACAATGTTCGAGAATTCGAGGTGAGCTGGCCATCATATGGGCTCACACATTATACACCGACATGCTTTGTTCTCTAGCTGATTGACACCAGGTCGTTCTAGGCAACGGTTCCGTCGCACTTGCAAATGCGAAGAAGAACACAGACCTTTTCTGGGCTTTGAAGGGAGGCGGGCCCAACTTCGGTATCGTGACTCGATTCGATCTGGAGGTGGTCCCGACTAATTCCGTTTGGTATGAAATCATATTATTCTCAACCACTCAAGCAGACGAGGTTTTGGAAGCCATGGCTCAATGGCAACTCGAAGGTGGAACATCAGACACCCATGGGAATGTCAACTGCGTGATTTCACTCGACACTATTGTGGTTCTTCTCACGCATTTAGGCCATCAATCGGAGTCACCTGCTATGTTTCAGCCATTCTACCAGATGGTTCCCCTTCAGGTACTGGTGCCTGGTACGAACGGCACGCTCCAGGAGGTCCAGGCTCTCATCTCCTCTACGGAGTCAGTCGTGCCCATGCGGTAAGTCGGAACAATTCGTCGCTAAAAAGCAATCCTGTGGGCGTGAGCTGATGATTTTTTGGTAGGCATAACTACAGAGGGGTCAGCTCAAAGGTCGACGCAGGTCTCTATCGCCAAGTATACGCATTCTGGCTGGACCAAGCCACAGCGGTGCGCAATGCTACCGGCGCCAACCAAACCTTTGTGGTTCAGCATGTTCCAGGTAGCATTGCTGAATACGGCAGCGCGAAGGGCGGCAATCCGATGGGTATCCCCGAAGAGACGCATCAGTGTAAGTTACAATAGCAACCATATTCACCGCGCATGGTTACTTACTGACTACTTGTTACCCAGGGTGGACAACACTGGTGGACTGGACTGATCCGACCCAAGATCACCTTGTGCAATCTGTCGCCAGCAATACTACTGCATACTGGAAAGAGCTTTCCGAGTCATTGGATCTGTCTATTCCACACGTATACATGAATGACGCAAACGGCGACCAAGATCCTCTGTCTTCGTACGGGGCCGAGAATCTTCAGAAGCTGAAGGAAATATCGGCCAGATATGACCCGAATCAGGTCTTCCAGAGATTGCAGAATGATGGCTTCCTGTTGAGAAAGGCAGGCTTTTAAACCCTCAAACAATCAAGATAGGAATTAGGCTCGTTTCATCTGTGCGCCTAGATTAGACCTTGAATTCGTCGGTGAAATTTCACAAATATCTTCAATCAACACTAGCCTCTTGGCGGCCCCTGGCTCGACACATGACTTTGCTTGGGATCTTACTCCGTAACCAACATGAAATCTTATACACTCAACCATGCTACCTCCCACGCTGCTGTGCTCGAATCTTGCCATATTCTTGGATTCTGGTGTGCTGATTTTGGTTCATCACAACCCCCCCCCCCAAGCCAGAAAATGGCGTTTTCCGGCTGACAACCATGCGTTATAAGCCTTTCCTAACTCACCGTCCAAGGCAGTGACCTATGAATGGGCTCACGGAAGACATGGAGACCAGTGTTTGCTCATGATTGGCTCATACAAACTATGAATGACATGGTACAATTACACAAATATCAAGCAATGTATAGCTTGAGCTGATAGAACCCGAAGGATTCCCGGCAAAGACTGAGCCTTCTCAATCCCTCCGAGCAAACCGCCGTTGGAACAAAGTGGTTTCCATCTTCTGGCACGCCTCATCCCATTTGCTGGCCTGTGTCCATTCCCGGTAGTAGGGCTGGTACCCCAAAGCAGCGGCCAGATACCTCCCCATGCCAATGCCTAGTACATAGTACGAGATCTGTTTGTTGAAAGGAATCCAACTTGGCAGAGAAAGGTAGGATCCGCCGGCATCAAACATCTGATAACAGATTAGCTAGTTAGTCTCGAATCTGATCTAATAGGCAGAATTCCAAGATACCCGCCACGACTTACAATCAGTATTTGTAGAAGGCTGAGACTTCTAGTACCGTGGATGACGAATGCCTCCTGGTATGAGTACCAGTTCTCGTAGAAGATCTCGTCAAGCTTGAAAACCTGATCTGAGTCTGTGCTAGAAAGCATGAAGACACAATGTCTGCCATTGCCTGAAGGGTCATCTGTTGGAGGCGTCGGAAGGATCCGGTGGTGCGTCCATGGCTTGATACAGACTTCGCCGTCATCTGGTGTCAAGACCCGTTCCTGGCCTTCCACTTCAAAGCACAGCCGACCTTCATGTACTTGCATGTATTCGTGTTGAGAAGAATGGAAATGCAGTGGCGGCTTTTCGCCCTTCTGCTGCAGTTGTAAAAAGCGAGGGTGGTCCAGTTGAAAAGTAATTTCGAACATATGGTCACGTCCTTTTGGGACCTCATGTTTGGGCAAAGGGCGCGTGGTGATGGCGCCCTCAAAGCTGTAGAAACGGAACGGTCTCAGCGATTTGGCTCCGGCGGCGGACGAAATGTGCTCCCAGCAGCAGCAGGACATGCAGGAAAACTTACGCCCGCGCAACAGCACCTTTCGCGGTCTCCTCATACAGGAGTGGGGTGGATTCTTGGCGAGACATTGCAGCATCAAAACCAATATGCTATCAATAAAAATGAGGTGGTGTTTGTCAAGGCGGCATGTGCTGACGGCCGGTTTGATCGAAAATCAGCGAGAACCGTTGGTGAACGAGAAGTGGCAGCAGAATACCCAGGGCTCTCGAGTGGACCGACTCTGATCGGAAGAACGCAGTTATCTTGTGCCCAGGGCGCAGAAGCAAGTGGAGACTAGCTTGTGTGGAACACCAACGGACGTTCTTGCCGCCCGTTCCTAGGCACCCATGGCACCCTGGCTGCAGCCGTTGGAGTGGGGGCTAGCTTGCAAGTTTATTTATTGATCCCTACAAGCGCTATTGGCTTTAGTGAGCATGTTGGTACCAGGGCACTCCACCCCTGGTCATGGCTGGGCTCCAGCCCCCGGCGGCGAACCGAGACCCGGGCTCCAGCCCCCGGCGGCGAACCGAGACCCGACTTACCGGATGGTATCGACTCTACACGCTATTTGCATATTGCATTTATCCCAGCGCCACAATGAGCAGGTACCCGCATACTTGCAACGGTCGAGGTACTTGCCATTTCCCTTCCTCTCCTCCTCGTGCATCTCCCTGGGAAACCAGAGCTTTCCCCTCCATGATATGCCCTGTAATGTACTGCTCTCAGGTACACAGTACAAGGTCTTCATACACGAGCTCCGAACCTATGTCACATTACATGTAGACTGTTCAGGTACGCTGACGTTTGAATCAAATGGTGCCGAGAAATGAGGGACACACAAGGCTGTGAAGGGGGTGGACCCCTTTTCGCGCAAACCCCCTTTCGCGCGGTCGCAACTTAGAACGCTGGCGCATAGTGTGGTTATTATTTAATCCCCGGGACATCCAGTTCAGAAAGCCTTCTTACACAGCTCTGTATGCCTCGGAGAGATGCGTATCCTGATGAAAAGCAGCAACCATGACATCGATTGAAGCCGCTCCAGCACTGAAGACGCGCGCCACGCCTGTCATCAACAACCAGGTACTTGGCAGACATGAAATTCTTCCTCGCCAGCCAGCCTTGGAACAGCAGTACGGGGGCGGCCACGCCGGTGCCTGGGTGGACCGGCTGCCGCGGTCATGGGTCCCGTTCATTCAGCTCGCTCGTCTGAGTCCCCCCGTGGGCATGTTGATGGCTTTTTTCCCTCATCTCCTCGGAATCGTTCTGGGCGGCATCGCAACTCGGGCTCCACTTAGCAGAGTGCTCAATGCAAGCTTCGTCCTCCTTCTATACAGCTTCTTTGGGTCCAACACCGGCCACGCCCTGAACGACTTGGCGGACCAGCCGTTCGATCGCCTTGTCGCCCGCACACGCATGCGTCCAATAGCACGGGGTGCCGTTACACGACATGCGGCTCTTTCATTTGCGGCACTCAACCTAGCTGGCTTGCTTGTGGTCATCTTCATGTTCTTGCCACGCGGTACCGTGCGATACGTCTTTCCAAACATTGCGGCCGTGGTCTACTACCCCTTCGCGAAGCGTCACACCCACTGTGCTCAACTGGTACTTGGCTTCTGCCTCAGCTGGACTATATTTATTGGGTCTCTCTCTGTGGGGCATGAGCCTTTCTCTTGGTGGCTCTTTGAATCATCGATACGCAATGGGACACATCAAGTGGTCATTCCATACCCGAAGGTTCAAAGCGCCCACGTCGATCTTGGGATACTGTCGTTATTTCTAGCAATAATGTCCTGGACCGTCGTTTCTGATACGGTTTATGCGCATCAGGATATCAAAGACGACCTTCACTTGAACCTGAGGAGCATGGCTATCTTGTGCGGTGATCGAACGAAGCAGGTCTTGGGAGTCTTTCTTGCGGCTATGACAGTCTGTCTGGGGGTCTGTGGGTTCTATTACAGCTTCAGCACTTTTTATTACGTACTCGGTCTGGGAGGGTCTTTGTCTATTTTGGGAGCCATGGTTATGAGGGTTGATCTGAAAGATCCGTCAAATTGCTGGTGGTGGTTCTGCAGTGGATTCTGGGGTGTCTACTTATGTCTGACTGGGAGCTTGTTCCTTGAGTATCTTTTGAAGTGATGACATGGGCAGAGAGACGCTATGAACAGGTCTTAGTTGGCTTCAGACTGTAGACTTAGGAGTCTCCCAGTCAGGGGAAACCATTCGTGACGGCGTCGCAGCCGCCTAACGACGTGCAGCAGCTCGTTCATAAGCAACCTTCCGCATTCAAAAAGGAATAATTGATTTTCGAATTCAACCTTCAATTCACTTCCAGCCAAGTCTTAATTGTCTCCCTGCCTTCCTTTTTTTTTTTTTTTTTTTTTTTTTTTGGTTGCATAACAAGGGTTACGGTATCCAGTCGCAGTGTCATTACCGTATTTTGATGGATTTGAAAAGGAGGAAGGCCGACATAAAGTTTGGAAGGCAGCACAAATGGACGCAAGGTACTCATAAGTTGATCACTGGAGGCATCCCCCTGAATGGATGACCAGTTTCCAGCAGATAGGTAGTGCGTGTGCGTGTAGGTGTAGGTGTAGGTGTAGGTGTAGGTGTAGGTGTAGGTGTAGGTGTAGGTGTAGGTGTAGGTGTAGGTGTAGGTGTAGGTGTAGGTGTAGGTGTAGGTGTAGGTGTAGGTGTAGGTGTAGGTGTAGATGTGAGAGTAGGTATTATGGGAATAGATATCGTAGGTGTGGGTGGATGGGAATTGGTAAGGGTGTGGGTGGGTGTTGGGTTGTTGGGTGTGTGTGATTAGGTGAATTTCTTTCTACCTTGGGTCTGTTTGCACTTGTACTGTACCGGTGTACCATCCATTTTTACAGGTGCGAATCTCCGATTTTCTATTGAAACACAGGGCCTCATTCGGCATGAGACTGGTCCCTCTTCCAAGTTTGCACGCTTTTAGACCGTCTGACCCACAGGTACATATGTACTCACCTGCGAGCCTCTCCCTGACACCTGGGCAGGTCAAGCCTAACCACCTCCACATTTCAAGGTTGAATTCACTTGGTAGCTCGGTACGTTTTCAAATGCGTCAGCTTCTTGGAGGTGCTGACTTCGCCTTTCCGTCCAACTGATATCAAAAACTCGACCTCGCCACAGGTGCATATAGTCGAACCTGGTGACACCGTGCCCTGGTCCCACTTCCATCAACCTTGAAAACAAGACCAAAGTCGATTTCCTGGTAAGTTCTCCAAATTTTCGTTGTCAATTCTGTACTGTCAGCCTCGACCAAGCCTTTTCACCCGAGCGCATCATCTTCTGGTCAGATGTCGGAGACTGACCAAGTGCGACAGCTGCGAAACCTTCCAAGGTTTGCAACCACGGCCATGATGACTTCTCTCAACCTCGAAGAATCGATGCGTTTATTGGTGAGTCCTGTCATGCCTCTTCTGATCGGCTTGACTTGTCTGATCATCATGCAGTCGCTTGACGACCCTCAGCCTCAGCCCTCGAGAAAGTGCAGCAAGACCGCCGACGACCTCAAGAACCCGTCGCCCCCCGACGGAAAGATTTGCCACATCCTGAGCCTTCCCGTCGAGCTGCTTGTGCCCATCGCTGAGCACTTAGCCCCGGAAAAAGTGCAGCCGCACATGGACAGTCTACCCTTCCACTTGTACAAGAAGGCTCAGAACGATCTCCGAAGTGTCTGCCTTGTCTCGAAGCAGATGGCGGCAGTCGCTCGTCCATGCCTCTACCGCGCGATCGTTGTGAACAACGTGGACGTCTTGGCCTACCTTCTCCGCACCCTCGATGAGACACCAGCCCTCGGACAACACGTCAAGCGTCTAGTACTCGAGGTCCAGTTCGTCTCGGAGAATGAATACTACCGGCAACCCAACGGTGCTATCCTTGAGTCACGCCCAAACTACTCCCGAATATGCAATCTGGCGGTCGAAGCATCGGACGTCGCTCGATATGAACAGTACCTGTTGCCTTTTCAAGACCCGAACATGCGGCATCTCTTCACGTTCATGCAATGGACAAGCAAGAAGGAGCACGAAATTCTCGGTCTCATGCACTTTGAAATACTCCTTCGAACAAACAAACTCGAGTCTTTGTGCTTTGGTATGGTTTGCTCATCCACTCCTCGCTTGATGTTTCCCTATAACTTCTTGTTCTGCGAAATCAATATCGCGATGGGAGGACTGCGACGCCGAGAGCCAATACCCTCCTTCATGTCGAAGCTCCGTGAATTGCAAGTTCACGGGACAACCGCAGACAGTCAGGGGGCCTACACAGCGTCCTTCTTGCGAGAGTTTCTGAGAAGTTCCAGCCTGCGAGTATTCAAGTCTTTCCATGACGATGGAGACTGGTTTTCTCTTGATCCCTACCAGGGAATCGAACTTTCTGGTAAGTCATCTCAGCATACACCCCTCAAATGCACCACTCGAGCCTTTTTTTTTCCCAAACAGACAAAGTGAGATATCTTGGGTTCATCACACAGCTAACCTAGACCAGGACCACGCTCAAGCCGCCAGTACGAAACCATCGCATGCATCGATCTCCAGCGAAGCCACTGCACGCCGCCTGGTATCTCCCAGATCTGCAACATATTCCCATGCTTAGAGTACCTGTCCATCTCTGTCGATTTCAGCACTTCAGCTTGGACATCTCACCTTGGTGGTGCATCGCAAGAGTCTCTGTCGGCGGGACTGGCAAAGTTGGAGCGCTTGAGGGAGCTGACTCTGAACCTCCACTACCAACACGACGTGAAGAAGTTTCTGGGTCCAAATGGAGTCCTCAATCTCTCCGGCCTGAAAGAATTAGTCAAGGTCCGACTTCCTCTGCATTTTCTGGTCGAGAGGCAGCCCGAGAACGACCCTTTTGTCCCCGACCTGGGCCGGCTACTACCGTCCTCGGTGCAGCACCTCACTGTGTGGGCAAATACATTATCTGTCAACTGCTGGGGCTTCACCACCTTGTACAAGTCCCTACCAATGACAGCCCCCCTTATGACAGATCATCCGTACCACCCAGGACGATTGGCACTTTGTTTCCTGGATTCAGCTTTTG
This sequence comes from Diaporthe velutina, assembly GCA_038088505.1. Lineage (NCBI taxonomy): Eukaryota > Fungi > Ascomycota > Sordariomycetes > Diaporthales > Diaporthaceae > Diaporthe > Diaporthe velutina. Next base: position 25,382 of record JBBWSJ010000137.1, read on the forward strand.
CACGTGTCACAGACCACTTCAAGGCCCTCAAAGAGGTTACATACTGCTACCAGGACTTCACATTAGCCACGGACTGCTACTGCGACGGAAACACGCTGTGCGACCTCTGTGAGACGTTGCATCTCCTGGATCCTCGTACTGTCTATGGTTCCTCGGACAGACTGTACGTTCTGTCATCACACTTCGAAGGCAGCGGAATTGGTCTCAGAATTGTCCAGGAACTGGTAGTATAGGATCAACGCGCCCTTTCCCATGAGGGAGAAGACGGGCAACATCATGCAGTCTCCGGTGCAATCATGTCCGCAGAGACACCGAAGAATGCGCTCGTAGAGCCATCCCTTCGAATCGGAAAAGTGCGGATGGTGCCGCACTGGCATGGTCTTGTACTTGGGTTAAGTCGAGGATCTGGTGCAAATTAGTGCTGGAGGATACTAGCGCGGATGGAACTCGGTGGAATCATTTGTCCCGGCCTCAATTTGGGTTCAGCTTCGGAGAACACAGGCTACTGTGAGGGTCGCTTCTTCCACACAGGAGGAAGGGTGGCTGCAGGCGTCATGGCTTTGTTGCATTAGTTAGAGGAATGGTCACTACATGCGCTCTGGTTTTGCCTGCTGATAGCAGTCGGACTAGCTCGAACTCTAACCAATGACATGATTATTTCGATGACAGCAGCAATTAAATGTCTTGACTTGGGACCACACAGTGGCCGCGGCTTCATCCATAATATCTTTCAGCTCGGCCGTCTTAGGGATCTGTTAACTATTCTTGATCCCATGCATTAGAACCCGTAGTTAGCCTGTCGCGACGTCTTATTCTTTAACCGTTCAACGCCCAAGCTTCATTGATGACAATTGGACCAAAACATATGACAGCAGCTGGGCTCAATGCCTCTCATTCAGATGCTATGTACTAATTGGTGTGCGGAGATAAACTTCCTCAATTTTGGATGGTCCCTTGTCACCGATCAGTCGATGACTTTTCCTCAATACGAAATTACATTGAGCAGATGACAAGCTCGAGCGCTACAATGACCCCCAAGATTGCTCCAGTCCGCGTACAACGCCAATAGTTACGCAAGACTCTCTTTCAACTTGGTATTGCGACCATCGAAGCACCTTTCCCAATCTTCGATCGTAGCTTGAGCGCTCGCTCGCACCGTGTCGATGTCTTCAGGTGTTCTTCCCCTCATAAGCCTCTCCTTCACAGAATCCTGGCTGGCAAGGTAGACCTTAAGCATCATGCGCGTTCCAGAGCTCTTTGACTTGATTCTATGTGTATATTTTAGACTGTGGTATTTCGAAAGGGGCTCAAGGGTCAGCACTCACTCGGCGTCTTCTGTCAACGCTGCTGATTTCGTAGACCGTTGCGACATCTTGAGCGCTATTACTGAAGCAAATGGTCAGAGAGGTCTTCACATTTTGGCTTACATATAGTCTTTGATCCTCTAACAACGTACGCAGATGTTTCGAATTCTTAAGCTATTTTCAGAGGTTCACTGAAGATTGATGATTCGAAATGCGAAAGGGAGTCCTCAGTATTAAGTATCATTTATTTATTATCCTTCCTGGCGAGGTAGCCACATCTCCATCATGTCGCTTGGCCTTTGGGCTGGACAAAAGGAACAAAACGCATCTCTGAAAGCTTTGCCGGGTGCACAGGACTCTCCGCTGTCACTTGTGTCTTCGTGGTATTTCTACGAAGCACACCACCCGATTCCTGGTGCAAACTAACCCGCGATCTACCCAACAACACTAACAATCGAATTGTCACCTCGCGATCAATACCAGTCAATTCAGGTGTCTCCGTAGACTCAAAGACGTGGTGACTGTTCACGGTCAATCCAAAGACACATGTCGGAATGTGCGCTTTCAGGGGTGTGAAGTTGCCATGCCGGAGCAACAAATCTCATCTGCGGGTCGCGGGCGTCTGATTGGCGCCACGTCTTGACGAAGGCACATTCGTGTCTTCGGAGAAATCGGGTCCCCAATTGGAAGACGCGCTTCGCTAGTGGCCAACCACACTATAAATAGTAAGTGAGCTGAAGAGCTCTGCTTCTAACGCATCTCAGGCCAGCTCCTAAGACGCCGCACACACATAATTACGCTATAGACGGTCTTCCATCGCAGCTCACCTCTGCCTTCTCATAGCCGTACTTCCCTAAACTAGGCACACACGTTCTACTTCCACCACTGCTCGAATCGGCGGTTTATTCTTTCTAGCTATGCCTCAAGATACAACGTGTGAGGCGTCGGGACATCCTGAAGCCCCATCCACTTCACCTATAGATTCCAGCTTGCAGCACCCTCTCGGCAAGTATGCCGTAGAAGCATCAGACGAAAGCCTCGTGAAAAAAAAGGCTACAAGTACCGACAGTGGATATCATAGCAACGCTTCGAATAAGAAGCACAAGTGTCCCTACTGCGACACCGAGTTCACGCGCCACCACAATTTGAAGAGTCATCTCTTGACCCATAGTCAAGAAAAGCCATACTTATGCCAAACCTGCAATCTGAGATTCCGACGTCTCCACGACCTCAAGCGACACGGCGAACTACATACTACTAGTGAGAAGCCTCACGTGTGTCCCAAGTGCGATCGGAAGTTCGCGCGCGGTGATGCGCTAGCCCGTCACTGTAAGGCCGCTGGTGGCTGCACTGATCGTGAGGCGTCGTACGCAAGCTATGGCGAGGAAGAGGAGTACGACCATGGCGGAACTTCTCAAGGAGTCGAAGTCTCGAAATCACCGAGAACCACGTACGCTAGCAACAAAAACATCGAAGGCGTCGAGTGGGGACAGTTTGAGCTTTGGCCTGAGTTTCGTCCAACGCCAGACCCATTGTCCAAAGCCGCCTTTCGGCCACACGGTGGCTTTGTGGGACTTGAGGATGATCTGCGCCAAAGCCAGGAACCGGCAGTCAACGCTGAGGACATGGGCTATCCTGAACGGTTGGGGACCGCTTACAGTGTCGGGACTAAAACCAGTTCCGTCAGTGAGAGCGAAGGAAACATGGACGACGGGACCACGTGGTATGGACCTACGTGGTTGTCTACGGCCTTGGATCCTGCTATGGCTCTCGGTGATGCCTATCCGTATATTTCCTTGGAATCGGAAGCAGTCAAGAAGGTAATTCATGCTTTCCAGGAAAATCAGGGCGATTCCGATAAGTCCACAGGACAGGGCACCGGGTCATGGAGTTCATCGCCCTCCACGTCTACCTCTCAGACTGATCCAAGGACGACTTCCAAACGGAAATTAGGAGGGGACGAAACTGAAAGAGAGCAAGGACCGGTTATAAAGAAGGGTCGAAAACAAATCCAAGACGGACAACCCCGACTGGCTTGTCATTTCCAGAAGATGAACCCAGTCAAATGGGCACGCTGTGGCATGCGTGAGGCTGGCTTTGCTAGAATCTCCGATATAAAACAGCATTTCAGGAGACACCACATGAGGAACCCCAACTACTGCCCGATCTGCGGGTCAACATTCCCATCCGAGGAGGTCAAAAACGACCATATCCGGCAGTCTCGTGCCAACCCGGCCATATGCCCGGAACAGCCGACACCGCACCTCCCAGATGGACTCTCTCATGACAAACTACAGCTTTTGACAGAGAGAGTCAAGGCATCTGCCGACATATCTGGACAATGGTATAGTATCTGGGCCATGCTTTTCCCAGACGTTACGCCGCCGCCGACCCATACGTATGATCTCTCGGACAGGCTGCACAATTCCGTGCGAGATTTGTGCTTGTTCCTCGAGACTGAAGGTCCAGCAATTGGACAGTCCATCTTGGAACAGGAAAATGTAATTATCGGCCCCTCGAGTGCTGCCAATATCGATTTGGCAGATTTCAACATGGGTCTGTTTACAAGACGGGTCCTGTCTCGGGTATTTAACGAGACTGTGCAAAGCTGGGTGTTCCAAGAGAGCTATGAGAGGAATCGGCGGACAGGATCATCGGGCCATGTTTCTGTACCACTGACGCCGGTCTCGGGCTCGAGCAATGACAAGCGTTTACTTTGAGGTTATATCCTAGTTCTTAGACTGAGTGGGTGGACAAATGGGTCTGGAGGACAATGGCTTCATCGCCAGAAGCTCGGGTGTCCACATCGCGACCATAGCACCTCTTGAGATGCTTTGGTATGTAGAGAAGGTGGAGACAAGGAGTACCCAACCATAACACACGGCAATCGCCTGGCATATTAAGACCTCTGGTTCAGATCTTTAAAGTTAGAAGTGGTATTTCCAGGATTCCATCGTTCAAAGCCTCTAGACAAGCCAGGAGATCAGAGGTGTGTTAGGTTGGGGATGAGGAATAAAGCTAAGCTTTTTTCATATTCGTATGTCAAAGGCTGACATCATGTCACAGCATGTCAGGGGGACAACTTCATGTCAGTGAAGACCTCATATTAGTGACAACTTCATTTTAGGGACAGTTTTATGTTAGTAAGGACTTGATGTCAGTGATGACTTCATGTTAGTGATATGCAGATCAGGGCAGCCACACAGAAAGAGCATACTGTCAGGACCTTGATTGCATGTCACTATGATCTGCTATTGAATTGATATGATCGTAGTACCCCAATGAAAGCACTCCCCTCCGGTAGGCATGAGACCAGTTCGCAAAACTGTTTAAAGTATGTTTGAGAATGATGCAGGATACAAAGCATTCACCATTCTGAGTACGCTGGGCAGGTTCAGGAGGATGGTTTCAGCTGATTTGGCGCATTTTGAGAACGGTATCAACAAGCCGTGGGTGGTCAAGATCCCAGTGCCGAACAATAAGGTAGTTGCAAATATATCTAACGAATTTTAATCATTCACTCTGTTCCATGCAGGGATGTCACGCGAGAGAATCTCTGATGGCAAGGATGAGTACAACGTGTTGCAAATACCTGGCAAACTTGAGGGGTAAAGTGTGCTGATCTCACCCATAGCAGCTCGAGGAGACTCACTGGAAGGTAGAGTGGCACTGGTCGCCGCGACGTTGCCACAGATGGAAGCAACTCCCCCATAACCGCAGGGCTTGTATCAATTTTTCTCGTAAAACATTCGGTTCTTATATCAGGTGGAGGTAGTTCCATTGCCTACCTAGGTAGTGGGTGTGCTTTCCTTGGATGCCAGTGCTGAGCCTCCCTAAACAGCTGAAGTAAGCAGTTCATGTTCAGCGTAATTGGCAACTGCAAAGTAAGGAAGCGATGAGAATATCGGCTTTGATTGTTCAAGAATTCTACTCTTTCAATATTGCTCCTTTACAGTACATGAGCTTGATCATTGTTCAAGACTCGTGTCATATTTGGGACCGCACACACCCTCTTATTGAGTCCCGGAGCTGTTGTGGCACTGCTAGCCTGTTGTGTGACACGAAAACGTAGCGGGCCTGCTGCAGGTCTTCGCAGCCACGAACTGGTCTAATAGGACGACGCAGCGGTGCGGGGTTCGCCGCTTACTTCTTCTTGTCCTGCTGAGCGATTCTCCTCCCTCCTTCTTACTACCCGCGCTTTTGATCGATCAAAGTGTGTACAGCATTCTCACTTTAGGCCGGAAGCAGTCTATCCCACGTCGTGGGAATCTACGGGTCCTTCGGGCAATAAGTCATGGAGCCACTTACAGCTCTAAGTCTGTTTTGTAATATCGTCGACATTTGCGACCACTCCATCAAGGTGTGCAAAGAATTCACGGAGATCTACAGAAGCGTCAAAGGTCGAAGCACACGAGATGAAGAGCTCCTGGCTTATGTCGAAGAGCTTGAGGGAATTCTTAACAGCGTGAGAGTTTCATCGTCAAGGCTCGACAGAGATAGTTCGTACCAGGCCATTTTGGGACCGCTTGGTCGCATGGAAGCCAAGTCGGCTGCTGTGAAAGACATACTGGATGACTTTCGCGCAAGCAAACCAGGCAACCGCCTGTCTGCCGTCATAGCTACGGCTAAGGTGATACGAGGTCGGGGCAAGCTAGATCGTACCTTGCAGGACTTGAAGCAGTGTCGGGATGACGTTCACTTTGCAATAGCACAAAGCACACGGTAAGCGTGATTTTCCTATTCCAGCCGACTGACAAGGGACCTTCCGGCTTTTGCCACAGAGTGAACGAAGGAAGGCCGAAACGACCAAGATGCTATTGGCCATGGCGGTGAACCCAGGCCATCCAACAGCTGAGCCATACTGAATTCATGTTGCTCGAGACTCATCATTTTGTTCTCCCAAACTCATACTGACGTGTCTCAGGATCCAACTTGGAGAGATAGCCACACATTCAGAGCGGCTTAGCAAGGGCCAATGCGATATTCAGTCTGAATTAGCGAGTCTCGACAACCGACTAAAAAAGCTTGACAAAGGCTTGACGGAGCTGCCAGACATAGTTGCGAAGGCCAAGAAGGTCTCCGAAGAAGTGCACAAGGAGCTTTGTGCGTTGTCTGTCCTCGGTCGCCTCGGTAACACCAATCAGAGGTACTGGGATGTGACGGAGGCTGATTCTCACACTTTCCATTGGATCTTGCCAGATCAGGCCGAGAGTGGCGGCCTCGCAAAGCGTGATGACGAGCAGGAGCTGAATAGCGGAGACGACGAGGCAACACCAGAATGGAAGAGCAAAGCGAGACTCGAGTATGAGAAGACCCAGAGTGATGTCAACAGACGACTCAGAGATTGGCTCTTAAATGGGAGTGGACTATTCCACATATCAGGCAAACCCGGGTCCGGCAAAAGCACACTGATGAAATACTTGGTGCGACATCCAAGCGTGAGGAGCTCACTCGAGGAGTGGGCCCGTCCAAAACGCCTGGCACTGGGGACGTTTTTCTTTTGGAAACCTGACCACGGTCAGAACACCCTGGAAGCCTTGATCCGTGGGCTTCTATATAGTGTGATACACTATGATTCCGACTTGGTCCACGTGGCATTCCCAAAGCACATCAAGGACTCCTATGAGCAGCTTTCCATGCGTACCAAGTTAGACATGACAAAGGATGAGATCTTTGAGGCATTCAGAAACCTGACCCGGGATAGTCAAGCGTCCAAACGGTTCAATTTCTGCTTCTTCATTGATGGCCTGGACGAGCTTGACGAGGAAAAGGATACGACTCATTCAAAAATTGTCACCACACTGCAGCAATGGACGGATGCATCTCGAGACTGCGTCAAAATATGCGTGTCAAGCAGGCACTTCCCCGTCTTCGAGAACATGCCAGTTGACCATCGTATTCGGCTCCAGGATCTCACCAAGTACGACATCATAAACTTCGTTCAGAATTTCCTACGGCCTCGTCACGCCTGTCAATCAACAAAGGTCGCCTGTGCTGAAGACTACAAGGACCTAGCTGACACAGTTGTCGGAAGCGCTGATGGCGTGTTCCTTTGGGTCACTCTCGTTTTGAGGTCACTTGAGAGAGGCCTCTCGAACGGAGATTCGGTGGCGGTACTGCGTGAGCGTGTGAAGAACACTCCGAAGGGGCTCGACGAGCTATTCAAATCCCTCTTTGACTCCATTGAGGACTGCCATGCGCAAATGGTCATCTTACTTCTGGATATAGCTACGGTGTGTTCGCTAGCTGGTAACTTGTCTCTCTCGGCATGTCGACAGTTCTTCCGCGCCAAGGAAACATCGAAAGGTTGCAGAATTGATGACATTTTCCAACCGGGAAACTGTCCAGAATCTTTCGAACTTACACCAGAACTAGTCACGAGCACAAAGTCGAAAATATTCTTCCAGTGCAAAGGGATGTTGGAGACCGTCCCAGCTGAACAGGGAGAGAACTTCGAACAGTACACCGGTGGTCGAGTCACGTTTCTTCACCGCTCAATTCCCGAGTCCTTGAGAGAATGGCTACCTGAGCGCATGAAAGCACAAGGGCTCTGCGTCTCGCATAGACAAAATGCCATGTGCTGGATGTTGTGGGCAGAGATTCACTTTCTCAACTCGTCTATTGACCCACAGCAATTATCACGAGACGACCAGTTCTCATTGCAGTATTACATTAGACAGATGGCATGTGATATATTGGCCGATTTGAGGACAGACGCCATCTTGAAATCCGACCTCTCAACACCATTTCAGCTTTTGGATCTGGCAGAGGATGCTTTACTGCCGAAAATGTCGCTCCCAGAAGAAGAAGAGAGAGATGGTAAAAACAGACACTTGGAGGGCCACACATGGAACACTAAGTTCTGTGATGATCCGCTCAGGAGACGCAGGAGACGACATTGCTATTTCTTTCCATTACCCCTGCTCGCCGCGGCGAAGAGTCATTGCTATGCGTACGTGCGCTGGAGGATGGCAAGAGCATCACCATCTCCTCTGCATAACAATTGCTTTCAGCACTGTCTTGAAGCAGCCTTCGAACCTTTTACGCTGGGTTCCAAATTTGATACTGACCAGATTGAAGACTGCACCAATATTGCTGCGGCACTGATCCAGACCACCGGTGCATATATCAACAGGGAGCTCCTGAGGTCAAATTGTTCCTGTACCAGGTTCTCGGCATACTTCGGTGATGCTGCTTCGCTGCTGTCTCTCTTTGACACAATCTGGATGTTGTTCCTGTTCCACCCCCAACATAGCAACGTCGACTTTCAGAAAGAAGCATTTTGCGCGATTGAGGCCTTGCTGGAGCTGGGAGCCCTTCCTCGGTCTGTATTGTGCGTTGGCAAAGCGAGAGACTGGTTCATGCTTTCACCGTCCCCGTCCACTGGTTCTGATAACAGTCAAATGAGTTACGCCAAACAGCTTCGTGGATGTAGCTTCTATAAATTTTTCGCAGGAGACGGGGCGGTGGATGGTCGTTTGCGCATGATTTGCGGCCAAGACGACGGTATTGTCACACTTGAGAAGCTTGCGGCTTATGCTAAGCCCCGGAACATGGCAGTCATTCTGTCACTCATCGAGCGCAATTTCCGAATTGAGGATGCAAAGCTAGGGGCTGTAACAGACCTCACCCCATCGGCACGCTTCCAAGCGGCTGAATTAAAGAAACATGGTGGACGTGGGGATGAAATCCTTGTTTGGTTGGAATGATAGTAGCAAACAGATCTGGTGTGGGGATAATTATTACACGGATTGGTACTAAACCGGAAATCCTCATTCAGTTTAAGTGAAGACAGTTCTAAAGCACAATATAGCACGACTTGCGCCTTGGCCCTAAAGGTATTCTACGCCACGTTATCAAAAGATGGTATCGCAATCTGGCGTTTCTCTCGGCCATTCGTTCTCACCTGATTCCCGAGTAGAGCCAGCAGTAAAGCGGATGTTCGGCCCTCATTAGATGAGCCTGAGCGATTGTTGGATGGTTTGGTGCAGTAGAAAAGAGGCAATGGGGCCTAGTGATGTTCTCATGTAGATTGCGGAATGGACATCGGAGGCTGGCTTCATGCTGATGTTCTGAAATCTATGTAGCACTGTCCGCACGTGGGTGAACAGGACCCAGCTTGAGGTGCCGAGAGACAAGACTGCCGATGAATCACAATTATTCACCTCATCCCATGCGGGGGTACTGAGCTAGGGGCTACCCGGTGACATGTCAAATACAGGTTGGAAGCTCCCCCGCGACCTTGAGGGGAAATGTGTGGTGATCTCACCCGTAGCAACACAGAACACTAAAAGTGGACGGTGAAGTGGCACACGCGCCCGATGGTGGTCAGGCTATAGTAACACTGCGTTTAGACAATGAATCCCACTGGTTGTAACCCCGCAGTGCTTGTTTTATCCTATGGGACGTGCCACACGGCCTGAATATCCAGTCCATTTTCGAGCATGACGATGTATCCAATGAATCGTAGTGCGATCGGTCTGACGTTGGATGATTATCTCTGCTCGCTCTTGTCGTGAGTTTATCCATTCATCTCTCGTCTGTCCAGACTTTCTTTGCTCTACAGTAACTCGTCAATATGGCACCGGCACGCACAGAAGATGAAGTATCGTGGCCAACGGACACGAACAAGCCCTCAGCTCAGCACCAAGGAAGGCCGAGAAATGTCAAAAGCATCGATGCGATTCAATGGGATCTTTCACTGGAACCGAAACATTATGAAATTTGCGGAACTGACCCCGACTCCAAGATCTTGTTTCTAGATGTGAACATACTTGATTCTACCGGCGCCGAGCCTTACAAAGGCGATGTGCTGATCGAAGGTAGGCAAACCCCGAGACGCATGAGGCCGTGGCATTTGTTCTGCATAAAGCTCAAGCCTCCGACTGTACTTTCCTCTCAATTTGACATTCTCGAACAACCCTGTCCCCTTAAGACTGACGTTTGGGGCAGGACAACGCTTTGCCGCTGTGGGCGAAATACCAGACATCGAGACGCTGAAACAGAAGCCGCATGTACGGATCTTCCACGGTCGGGGGAGGACATTGATGTCCGGATTTGGGGATGGGCACACACATTTCACTTGGAATGGCGGTGATCTTAATCATTTGGGAGACCTTGGTGTTGAGGAACATACGCTGGTCACGATGAAGAGCGCAAAGTGTTTTCTGGATTCCGGATATACCATGTAAGTCCGACATTCCCGTTGCGAAAGGCGTACGCTCTTTTCCGGTTGCCCAAGACTGATGAATGCTCGTGCCACCTGTTAAGGTGCTTCGGTGCAGCCTCCGCAAAGGAACGCCTGGACGTGGTCATCAGGGATGCAATCAACGCAGGAGACATTCCAGGACCGCGATATCTGGCCAATGGGAAGGAGCTCGCTCGGAGGGATGGTACCCTCGTTGCCGGAATTACGGCGGCCGCAGATGGACCTGATGAGATGCGTGAGGTGATCCGGTATCATGTGGATCTAGGAGTGGACAATGTCAAGCTGAGCATGTCCGGCGAAGAAGTAAGTGGGCACAACCACTTCTAAGGCTTGCGTGTGTAAACGGAAGCTGATACTGTGTCAGATAACAGAGACGCATGCAGCTCAGGATTGTTACTTCACGGACGAGGAGACGGCAGCGTGCGTTGATGAAGCACACAAGCATGGAAAGCGGCTGTGCGCTCATGCTCGTGCCAGAGACTCCGTTATAATGTGTAAGTGCAACAAGATCCAGAAAAGTGCATCTGGCATCCATGGAGTGGACCACATGACTGAAAGACATCACAGGCGTCAAGCACGGCGTAGAGGCTATCTACCACGCTTCCTTCATCGACGACCAAGGCATGGACATGCTCGAGAAGGCCAAGACAAAACACGTCGTGGTGCCCGCCATCAACTGGCTCATAGCCACCCTCCACGAGGCGGAGGCCTTCGGATACACACACGCCCAGGCCGACAAGGCAGGCTATACCCGCGAGCTCAACGCCGCGATCGCCGGTCTCCGGGAGATGCACCGCCGCGGCATCGTTGTCCTGCCCGGTGGGGACTACGGGTTCGCATGGACTCCTCATGGCACGTACGCGCGGGACTTGGAGCACTTTGTCAAGCTCCTGGGCTTCACGCCGCATGAAGCCATTATTGCTGCTACGGCAGGTGTAGCGGCGCTGATGATGAGGAGTGATGAGTTGGGCAAGATCCAGAAGGGCTATTATGCGGACTGCATACTGGTTGACGGGGATCCGTTGGCAGATATCAGTATTCTCCAGGACCATAGTCGTCTGAACGTTATCTGCATCAATGGTAGGGCACACAAAGCGGGAGCGAAGGACTCCAGGTGGTGACGGTACAAGGGGTTCTCTCTGAACCAGTGCGAGATGATAATTCTGGTCTCGTCCAGCAAGCGACGGGTTTTCCTTCCAAGGTTCTGAGAATTGGCTTCATTCCAAAGGAAGCTGTGGGAATTTGTGACTGCAACTTGAACAAATTGAAATGTCATAGCAAGTCTGTCTTCCATTCGTCTAAAGGACTGTTAAGGAGTGGGTTATTTTGCGTGTTTTGGCTACAGTATAGCACGGTTCGTACGTGATGGTTCCAGAACCCGTCCTAGTTTCCATATTTGTGCAAAACGCTGGCTGAGCTGCAGCCGGTAAGACAGATCTCCAAGGGATGAGATGGTACCGTGGTCCCATATCCAAAGCAAATATCTCTAGATCAAGTGCACTTTTCACGGTTTATATGAGTAGTCTAACAGACCTGTAAATTTGACGTCCTAATTACCTGAACAGGCTAATGCAAAGGACGTGAACTCTCCGCCGTGGCTACCCAATGTTGCAATGACAAGTCTGCTGTGTAATTACTGCGCAGTGTAACATCGTGATTCTCAGGGTGGCATTGCTTCGAATCCAACCAGTGAAAAGCATTTTATTTGCCCTCTCCGCGCTGACGTGTGATGGCTAGCTACTCTAGAGAAAAGCGTATCAGATCTTATAAGAAAAAGAAAAGGTCGCTGAGGATTATACCCAGTCCAGAGTCTGAGGGGGCAGATCCTGTTCGAAAGCCTGAATCCAGCTCGACATTTCTTGCCCTGTGCTCGCAACCAGCTCTTGTATTGAAATTCTTCCAAATGTATCACGATACAGCGAGTGGCCCGGGGCTCCGCGTCGCCATCATAGGCGGGGGCATCGCGGGTCTTTCTGCAGCGGCATTCCTCTGCAAGCACGCCCAGTGCAGCATTACGATCTATGAACGCCGAGACGCAGGTTTTTCGGAGACTTCTGCCGGTATCGGAATAATGAGCAATGGAATCTCCATTGCAAGACAGCTGGGCATCGACAGAGAGGAGGTACGCGGCGTATTTGGGGCTGGGTTCCGTACGTACAATATCCGGGAGGAGGAAATGAGTAGGGTCCTAGTAGGGGATGGCCCGGATGGCGAAGGTGGTCTGTGGCTCATATTCAGACAAGATCTGAGAGACGCACTTCTTAGAAGGGTTGGCGATGGAAAAGGTGTGGGGCAACCTGTCAAGGTGATGTATGGCAGCCGAGTTGTGGGAGTTGATCCTGAGGCCGGGGTTGTTGATTTTGCCGATGGAACATCTGTTGACTCAGACCTCGTTATCGGTGAGTTACAACGTGTGAGGTATAGATGCTTGCGGATGACTGATGATCGATATCATTTACATCTAGGCGCTGACGGAATTCATTCCGTCGTTCGCAAAACAGTGATTCCTTCGACACACCCAGTACCAGCCCCCTGCGGACTGAGTATGTATCGCTTTGTCATCCCCATGGACATTGTTAAGAATGCCATTGGCCATGACCACGAATGCCCGGCCGTGTGCGACTACAGCCAAGGTACATTTGCCAACGTCATCGCTGCCGGTGACGAAGGCAATCGCAACGTCGTTATGTATCCTTGCCGCGGGCACGAACTGATGAACATTGCCTTTGCTGTGCCGGACGGGAGCGTGAGGGACCCGGACCAGCTCCAATACTCGTGGAACGCAGCTGGTAACAAGGAAGAGATGGTAGAGGCTCTTCGTGGATTTCCCGAATGGCTTCAGCGGATATGCAGGTGAGTGACATTCTCAACCCAGGCGTCTCTCGTTTCTAACAAAACCGTCGACCAGATGTGCCTCTCGTGTCCACCTGTTCCAAATACGCGATCAAGAGCCTCTCCCAACTTATGTAAAGGGTCGCACTGTCTTGATTGGCGACGCTGCCCACGCCATGGTTCCATACCAAGGACAGGGTGCGAATCAGGCCTTGGAAGATGCGGAAGGCCTGAATGTGCTTTTCGCGGACGCTACTAAATTGGACGACATACCTGGTCTCCTACGAATTTGGGACAGCGTCCGTCGACCGCGGGCTTCGGAGATACAGAGGGGATCCCGTTCGTCTCAAACAAAAATCGCGTCAAAGAGTGCCGCAGAATCCATCTCGTCGGTGCGGCCATATACGAGCATGAAAGAGGCTCTGGCACTACTAGTACAGGAAAACAGAAACGTCGTGGCGTGAATATCGGTCTCGTTATTAAGCCCCAATGCAAACACTATATAACAGTATTCTATATGGAGTGAAGCTTTTGTCTTTCACTACGACGTTCTTGAGAAGAAGTCCCATTAAGGCATCTGTGCGTGTCTAGCCCAAGAGGTGGCCCTGCGGAGTCGGTCACCCAAAGCGGCACGACTCGACGGCCGGAGGTGTTGTTGACATAGCTTCCGGCATCTCGGGTGGCCTCACTGATGCACCTATCTTCCCCTCACTCCCCACCGTTTCAAAGTGAGAGCATCGAAAGGCTCCTTTTTCGCCCAAGATGTCCACCCCACGCAAGCCAACCATAGCAATAGCAGGCCTAGCAATCGAGACCTCGACCTTCCACCCAGGCCGCACAAAGGCAGAAGACTTCCACCCCCGCCGCGGCACAGCCGAGATAACAGCCTACCACGCCGCGGTGATCGGCCCCGGCACGCCGCTAAGCAATGCCGCAAACTGGAAGGGCGCACTCACAGGTCACGCCCTGCCGGGCGGGCAGGTCAGCCTAGAAGCCTACAACGAGCTCGAATCAGAGCTCCTGGCACGACTACGCGCCATCGTCGAGGAGCACGTCGCCGAGAACGCCGGCCGACCCCTCGACGGGCTATGGCTCGACATCCACGGCGCAATGTGCGTGGCAGGTCCCGTGCACGACGCCGAGGCGACGCTGCTGCGCAAAATACGAGACGTCGTGGGCCCCGAGTGCGTGGTCAGCGCCAGCATGGACCTGCACGGCAACGTGTCGCGCGAGCTGGCGCACCTGTGCGACCTGATCACGTGCTACCGGACGGCGCCGCACGTCGACGTCATCGAGACGCGAGTGCGGGCGTGTGAGAACCTGCTCGAGGTGCTGCGGCGGCGGGAGGAGGCTGGTAGTGGCGGCAAGGCAGGGGCGGGGCTCAGGCCCGTCAAGGCGTGGGTGCCGCTGCCGATCTTGCTCCCTGGAGAGCAGACGAGCACGCGCGACGAGCCGGCGAGGTCGATCTACGCTGCCGTCCCGGGCGTCGAGGCCATGGATGGCGTGCTGGACGCGGCGGTGTGGGTGGGCTACGCGTGGGCCGACGAGCCGCGGAACCGGGCTGTGGTGGTGGTTACGGGGTGGGACGAGGGCGCGGTTGCCGAGGGGGCGGAGAAGCTGGCGAGGCTGTTCTGGGATAGCAGGGAGGAGTTCCACTTCGTTGCGCCTACGGGGAGCATGGCCAAGTGTCTGGACACGGGACTCACGAGGATCAAGGACGAGACGAAGCGGCCGTTCTTCATCAGCGACTCGGGAGACAACCCCACGGCGGGCGCCAGTGGGTATGTCACCTGGGGCCTGGCGAGGGTGCTGGAAAGGGACGAGTTCAAGCAGTCCGATGGTCCGCAGGTGATTTATGCGAGCGTGCCGTGCGCCGAGGGTGTCAAAGAATGTGTGCGGGAGGGGGTCGGGGCTACGGTGACGGTGACGGCAAGCTCGGGCAACGAAGGCGAGCTAGACGCGCCGTTGACAATGACAGGCCGGGTACACAGCTTCAAGCTTGGTGACAAGGACGCCAAAACTGAAGTAGTCCTGCAGGTAGGCAGTGTATTCGCCATCCTGACGGAGGAGCGGAAGCCGTACCACAAGGAGAAAGACTTCACTGATCTTGACCTCGAGCCACGCAAAGCCGACATTGTCCTCGTCAAGATTGGGTACCTCGAGCCAGAACTCTACGACATGGCCAAGGACTGGATGCTGGGCCTGACGCCTGGTGGGGTGGACCAGGATTTGGTCAGGCTGGGCCACAAGGAGATCAGGAGGCCGATGTGGCCATTTGACAAGGCGTTCGAGAAAGAGCCGGATCTGTCGGCGAGGATCATTGCCATGTCCAACGAGCCGCTGGAGGGTCCGGACGAGTAGTCAGCATTGTGTTTCGGGGTCGAGGGGGATTAGCGGGAGCTATCCCAGGCCCATCCCAATGAGGAGGTGAAAATGAGGAATAATATTATAATGAGCTTTATTCTATGAAATGGTATGTGCTGTAGGTGGTACCCATTATTTGGAGGGCACGTCGTGGTATAGATTCCTCCCTTGGGTCGCATCCAACAACAGTATGATCGCCAGCCTGGACTGCGCAGGCATCAACGCCAGTCTGTTGCATATGCAGCGGCCGCTGCCGCTAAGCGGTGCCGGATGGGCCTGGAGTCGGCCTCGCAGCGGGAGAGGGTCTCGTCTGGCTGATAGGCTCGCGCGTGATGAAACTGTGAGGCAGGTCTCGCGGCAGAGTGGTTGTGTCAGAGCCCTGCGCTGCTCTCTTGGTTCGCCCCACAACACCCTTTCCAGCCCCGGACCATGGCCGAAGCCTGTATCCACCTCGACTGCAACAGACCCGATGCTTCGGGAAAGGCCATCTGACAGTCCTTCGATCCGAGATGGGCGATTGGAAATTATCATCAAAAGGGATCTCGGCGGGTGTGTTGTCGGAAATGAGCCGGGCGTAGGCGTTCAAAGTTGGGCGGTTCGACAGATGCATGGAGGCTCAGATTCCCTGTACTGCGTCGAAGTGGCCGCGCCTCATGGTAGACAACGTGTCGCGCCCCAGAATATCATCGGGACGAACAATGCTCTGCGAGTAGATAATTTAATTAGTATGGCTTTGCCTGGAGCAACTCGAGCGTCTGGTGGTCCACCATACCTTGACAGCAAGCTTGCCGGTCGGTTCTCGGCCCATCTGAAGGTACGCAACAGGTGCAGCCAGAGAGCACGAGGCCATGATGGAGACGAGGACGGAGAATTGCATCGTGGAGGATTGTCGATATCGATCGGATAATTCGGTAGTTACTAAGATCTGCGGTGATGGGCAGACAGACAGTCCAGCTGTTTTGGTTGAACCAGCAACGTGACGATATGAGAAAGAAGGTAAGGGTCGGGGTGATGAGCTCTCATCCGCAGATCAGCGAGGCAGTGCAGCTGGCCCTCTTAAATGTCAATTGCAGTGGCAGAAAGGGCCTTCTCGAAAGATTTAACAGAAATGGAAATGTGCTCGCATCGACGGCAGATGCCCGGCTGACGGCACCGTTCAGCGGTTGGCAACTGGCGAAGGCTCCGCTGTCTGTTTCAACTGTTTGGGGGGCGCATTGTGACAGGCGTCTCAACCATGGGACGACATCTCAACAGCTCACTGGAGCTGGCAAGTCTAGCGACCAGCCGATGTGGGCGACGGACATGTTCCTAGTTTGCCAAGAGGTAGATCATTTCGCCCTGGGGGCCCGAAGGACTCGAGGAGGGGGTCACATCTGGTGAAGCGAAGAGATGGTGAGGGAGGTGAGGGAGGTCGGGATCTGCCCGTCGTCCCATCGACGGTTTGGAGATGGTGTTTCGTATGCGAGATGGGAGGCGACTCCGAGTTATTTCTTGCTCCTCTGCGCTGCGCTGGCAGCATGCATAAGGTCGACAGGACCCATCGTTACAGCATTATGAGCATGCTGACGACAGCCATTGTCATTTCTGTGCGAGAACAGGTTAAAGCTGAGATGAACAACAGATCGTTTTTCCTCGTCAACCAAGAGTCGATGCAGCATAGAGGAGGGATGGTGAGAGATGGTACCCTAACCCGGGAATTGAGGACCATGATAGATAAGCGATAAAGCACCTCCCAATGGGTTTCATGCCTCAGGCAGCTGAGACCAATGGAGGGGCCTGGCCCGCGCAGGGTAGCGCGGGGTAAGAAAATTTCCCAACCTCGCCCTATCTGTTCTTGCTGTGTTTTCCTTGGGCAGCGACAACAATCTCGACGACTTCTCTCGCAGCTTCACCACATTCATCTGTATTTGATACCCCGTCCAGATCAGCTCTTTTACCACAAATCGCCAAAATGGGTTTCACCGATCTCGTCAGCGACGCCGGCCTGTCCGTCCTCAACAGCTACCTGTCCACCCGCTCTTACATTGTCGGGTAAGTTGCCGCTTCGAGTCACCTCCTGTATTGCATCCATCGCCTCGACCCCTTTTCCCCCGCCGCGTGATGGCTCCTAGGGTTCGTGTTTCTGAGGAGCTTGGAGACCTGCGCATGAATACACGCCCAGTACTTCTGTTGCACCTCTGAACCACTTGCGCCAAACTTTACTCGCCTGCCCCGTGCTCTCGGCCACTTCCCATTACTGCCAGCCTAAATCCTCCAGCCGCCTTCCTCAAGCTAACATGTCTCTCTCCCATCCACAGCTACAACGCCACCCAGGCCGACGTTGCCACCTTCAAGGCCATCTCCTCCGCCCCTGACGCCTCTAAGTACCCCAACGCCGCCCGGTGGTACAAGCACATCGCCTCTTACGAGTCCGAGTTCCCCACCCTGTCCGGCGATGCCTCCAAGCCCTACACCGCCTACGGCCCTGAGCACGCCGAGGTCACCCTGAACCCCGCCAAGGCTCCCGCCGCTGCTGACGACGATGACGATGTCGACCTGTTCGGCTCTGACGACGAGGAGGAGGACGCTGAGGCTGCCCGTATCCGTGAGGAGCGTCTGGCTGAGTACCGCAAGAAGAAGGAGGGCAAGGTGAAGCCCGCCGCCAAGTCCGTCGTGACGATGGATGTCAAGCCTTGGGGTACGTATTCATTCTCTGTAGCTCGTGTCCTGCTGGGACACAGGAAATGCCCTTGCGGGCAATTGAGAAGAGGAAAAGGGATCGTGGTGCTAACGTGATTGGTCCCGCAGATGACGAGACCGACCTGGCCGCTCTGGAGGCCTCTGTGCGTTCCATCGAGAAGGACGGTCTGGTCTGGGGTGCTTCCAAGTTCGTCCCCGTCGGCTTCGGTATCAAGAAGCTCCAGATCAACCTGGTCGTCGAGGACGACAAGGTCTCCCTCGAGGAGCTTGAGGAGGAGATCGTCGGCTTCGAGGACTATGTCCAGTCCTCCGACGTCGTCGCCATGCAGAAGCTGTAAGAGACTCGGCCGGACTGCTGGTGACTGGGGTTGGCATGGAATATACAAAACAAAGATTTGAGGCTGTCGAGAGACAGCTATGACTGAACATGGAAATAATGATGGTGTCTATCTACACCGCCTGCTCGTCGAGCTGAGCGCCGAAGAGTAGATTGCGTCAGTAAAGAGCATGAAAACCAAATGCAAAAAACGCAATAGACAGGGTCACCATGGCGAACTTCCGCGATCTTGGCCGTTGCTGTTCCAACGCTGATACCCATTTGCCTGTGCCTGTGCTCACTGCTTTTACAGAATCTGTGGACTCCGTGCCATCGGCCACGAACCTTTTGCACTGCCCGAGGAAGCTAGTCAGCTTGGTCGAAGAGTAGCTCGGAAGCTGCGTCTCCGCTGTGCAACCATCCGCCCTCAAGACCTGCCCCTGGAATCTGGAGCAACATCCCCAAACCACCCGATTCGGCAAGAAGCATTCGTTACGCCTGTTATCGTTTACGTCCTCAACTTCTCTCATCCGTCACTCGGGATGTCTGCTCTTGACCCGCAGCAGCTTCCGGCTCCCCGATACGTTTTCGTCCTCCATCTGGGCCTTTCTCCCGCTCTAGCACGTCCTCGAAGTCTTAGGCATTCACATCCGGAATGACGACACTATCTCGATCGTCATTGCCGAGGTGTTCTACCTCAATCGGATTACATTGATCTCAGGAAGCTGCCCGGGTCTGCAAGAGCGAGAGCCCGAGCTGAATTATTGATGTGGCTGTCAAAGACCAGCGAGGCGATGGACTGCTCAGTTCCACGGCAATCATTCTATTTGGTTGATTTCTTGCTGTCGGCGCTGATGCAGGCATTGTATCATGCTTATGGGTTTGCCCATTGTCTTCCTACAGCATGACTCTTCTTTGGCGAGGCTCACGTATCTACAAAAATGGCTCACTGTGCTATCGGCTGCTTGGATCCAACCTAGTTCTTCGTGAGGCAGCGGCCTAAGCTATGGAGCGACTGACCGCCTATAATTGATACTAAGCGTAGACGAAGCACTAAGCGGTGCCAATCCGCTGATGTTCGTCAGTAGTCCGTCAACGGTTTAAAGTGAGTAGATCGTACGTTGGGCTCATTGATAAGCCTCACATGATGTACCGCTACCATGCTAAGTTGCGTTTTGTCCATAGGCGTTCACATTTAAAAGAAAGACAGACATATATCTTTACCTTGTCACCTCACGCGTTCCTAGAAACAGCAGCTACTCCGTCAGACACCAACTCCCACTCAAACATGGCAATCATCTCCTGGCTGCTAGGCCTGCTTGGACCCGACAATGTGCGGCGTCCTGTCCAATGCTTCGACTTTCTCGGTTTGCCCTCCGAGATACGGAACCAGATCTATCTGCTCACACTCCCCACTGATCCCGCGGTGCTAGATGCGCAGCACAAGTACGATTGCAGCTGGTCCGCATGGGAACCTCACGAGCGCCAGAGCTTTATGGAAGTGTACGGTACCCGAAGATTGCCGTGTTGCAATTGCTGGACCCGCCACCGACTCGCCATCCTCCTGGCAAACCGTCAAATCCACTATGAGGCTGCTCCATTCTTCTGGGCTAAGAATCATTTCTCGTTCCGAGGCATCGAGACTTTCATCGACCTTGTCGGCACTGCCCTACGGCCTCAGTATCGGCAAATGATCTCCCATATCACCATCCATTCCCGCCCGGAAAACCCGCCTGTGCCTGCACTTACATTCCGGGGTGTGTTGTTCCAATGCAAAGGTCTCCGCACCTTAGGATTTCCATGCTACCAATGGTTTCTGCCAGAATACCCGGGAATAGAGCTTCTCGCAACGGAGGCGGTTTCCTGGGCTCGTTTAACAAGCGAGTTGCCCAACCTGAAGATGTTATCACTGTCATTCTTCACACGATGTTCTGAGCCGGAGCCAAGACATGATAGATCACTCCCCTGCAAATTCGGGTATCGGGCCAGAATTTCCAAGTGTTTGGACCTGACAATATGGTCCCCAAAATTGTTCAAACCCTACCGTCCTTTGAATCGGGAAGACATTCGCTTCGGTTTCGATCTACGCGAACGCGCCTTCCCGCGAGGACCGCAACATACTGTGCAGGGCGATGAGCTTGTGAGCACAGGGAGGCCCGACGAGTACCGCTGCGCTGCTGCCGTGGTTCGCGGCCAAAACACACTTGACGTGACGCATCCGGAAGCCACACCTATGACCTGGATAGTGAAGCGTTTCACTGTGCCAAAGGGAGCGCTGAAGCTGGATCCAAGAACATGAGATAAAAGATCAAATAAAGCGGGTAAGGTTGATGAGCGCCGGCATAGCGGCCCACTTTGGAGGCCAGTTAATGTCAGGAATCGAGGTTTGAGGACAACAATAATTTAGTTAAATACAAGCACCGCGCGGTGGCCGGTGTTCGCCTGTAACCATCGCAGCCATCTCAGGGCACCTTGAGGATCCGCCCTAACATTCATTTCCTGCCCGCTGGATTTGGTCGAGATGACTGGCTTCTGTCCACCCAACCACAGGGGTTACATATTGGTACCGTCCTGTAATGCGTTCATGGGGTCAATTTGCTATGCTGTCCAGGTTACACATCCACTCTACTGGAAAGCAGCCAAGGTCTGATCCTCAAGAGACAAACAGGTTCAAACAGTTAGTAACTCACATATTGATAAGCCTTCCATTTCGTCCCCTTGGCCACGACACACCAGACCTTATCCTGCCCGCGGGCTTTTGACCCCGCGGCGTTGAGATACTCATTCAGCTGTCGTGCGGCCGCTTCCAGGCTGGAGACACTGAGGCTGCTCTTTCCCTCGAATGCAAGTCTTATCATCAGGTTCCCCTGGCCTGGGTCGCCGGCGATCTGGCGTACGAGGAGATCGTTGCGCCTCCGCGATGACGTGGTATTGGACTGCCCTTCGGGCTGAATGACATAGGCGGGTTCCTCGTCGATGGTGCCTGGATAGGCGGCGGCGATTAGACCATTCCAGATGCCGTTCACCGAGGCTTCGTCTGTCCAGTAGCTGTCGGGAAGAGATTCGATTGCTGCGAAGGGGAGGTGTGTGTCAGCCATGTCAAGGTCTCATTGTGTGAGGAGCGTCGGCTTTCAGGCGGGGAGAAAGTAGTTGCAGAGTTCAGTCGAGGGTAGGAACGCTCGAGTACAGCTAATATGTTGTTTTATGGTCCAACTGAAAGCCGAGTTGCCAATTAGAAGGAGCCCGTGTCCATACACATCTCTGGCCCGGGCGTCCTTTGTGATGAGACTAAGGCATGCTTGCGACAAGATGGATTTGAGCCCATGTGCGAATGAAATCAAGGGGCCTAGGGTCATGCAACTAAGGGGTCGCACATGCTGACATAGTTTCAAGCTGATAATGCTTACTCTTGACTTCCATGCCCTTGCCGCTTTCATGTTGGGCAAATTTCAGAAGATCGGCAGGGTTGACATGGAATATGACCATGAAGTTCCGAGAACAGTAAATATTTCATGGGCAAAATAGAAAATACAATATCAGTCAGGCATAAAGCTTCTGAAACAACAATTTGGATTCACAGCCTTGCGCTCTGGAACGATCCCTGTTTTCCGAAGGATTCTCCACGCTGCCATTACCGCACTCATCAGTCTCGCTCCTACTGGACACGGTACACAGTGACTGCCTTATGTGCGACGCTAGAAAGCGAGAATGTCTCGAGCAACGACAATCATTGTTGATACTATATACCCGCGTCCACGAAAGGCTTTCAGGGACGCTTACATCTTGATGAGATGCAGCAATGCCCAGTCTGAGAGCGAGGCCAGACGACTGAACCGATACAGCTGTCTGTGTATGCTGCAGTCTGAATATTCTATAAGCTACCCCTTACTATTCTTTAGTGGTTTTGTTCTTAATCCGTATACGTGCTCTTTTGAAGCCGTAGGCGGTCCCTTCATACAGTAGTAAGCGCTCAAAGACCCAGCGTTATTACCATTCTTTAGTGGGTTATCTTATAATGAATTCAAATATAGTTGGTTGTTTTATAGTAAGTTGTTCTATTTGGATTGGGCCAAGGAACTGGCGTTAGCCTTGTCTAAGTAGTGAGAGGGTTGTCACGAGAGGGATACAGAGACAAAGCAGCTGTCCTCAATACGTCAATTCAAAGTAAGACAGCGCTACCTTCTATCTAAGGGAGAGGTCTTGCAGAAATTGTAGGCGAGGGGTTTTATGCCTGAAGGGTGTGGGTCGCTGACCCCCAGTGACTGCTGGCAGTCACTGGGGCAATCACTACACCCATTCACAAGGGTAAACGTAATTATTGCTAGCAAATTACACCTCTCGGCTAAAAGACCATAATAACTAATCTCTGTCACGATTCTACTGCTAGCAAAGACCGCTTGGCCAAAAGACCAGAATTTCCAATCGACATTGGAAAGACCTAGCAGTATATAAGTGCCTACGGAGCCGTACCGTCACAATCTCTATTAGTTATCTTAAGTAGTATATAAGAGCCGTACCGTTACAACCCCCCACTAAGGCCCTTATAGAGCATTAGGACTACCTTAGCTATTTTAAAAAGGGAAGTAGTTTATATAGCTTCCTTGCTAAGTAGCTTGCGCTCTTATAAGAGGCCTGAAAATTAAACGGGACGGGGCTGCTATATTTAATTAAGTTGTTTTATTATTAACAAACGGCCCTTTGTGGTACCACAACTTTACAGTTTAATCCCTACTAATACCCCGCTGATTTTCCAACTGGGGGGCTTAAACCCTAGCCGTGTAATTAGTTATTGAGAGGGCAAATGTAATTACTACTAGTAAATTATACCTCTCGGCCAAAAGACTATAATAACCAATCTCTATTGGTTATCTTAAGCAGTATATAAGAGCCGTACCGTCATAAGCAGGATTGGATGTGTTAGGGTTAGGGCGATCAAGCGGACGGGCATCTCGCGACTCGGATTTAGATGACTAAAATCAGGATTGGAGTTTCGTCATGACGATGACCTCGCGCCCATCAAAGCTTACGCTTGGTCAGCGGATTTAAGACATTGTCTCCGCAGTCGGACCGGGCTACAAAACCATGTGGCCCGTCGAACAATAACCAGATCCACTACTCACCATCCTCCCTCAACAACCCAACGAATAATTCACCATGGCCCGCATCTTCATAACCGGCTCCTCCGACGGCCTCGGCTCCCTGACAGCCCAGCGCCTCATCAAGCAGGGCCACTCGGTGGTCCTGCACGCGCGCAGCACCCAGCGCGCCGCTGACGCGCAAAAGGCCTGCCCGGGCTCGGACGCCGTGCTCGTGGCGGACCTGACCAGCATGGACGAGACCAAGGCTCTCGCGGCCGAGGCCAACAAGCTGGGGCCGTTCGACGCCGTCGTGCACAACGCGGGCCTGTTCACGGGCTTCGAGAAGGTCACGGGCAAGTCGGGCCTGCCGAGCCTCTTCACAGTCAACGTGCTGGCCCCTTACATCCTGACGGACCTAATGGAGCGGCCCAGGCGGCTCGTCTACGTCAGCTCAGGCCTGCACCAGGGCGGTACCACGAGGCTGGACTCACTTGAGGGGTCCCACTACGCCGACTCGAAGCTGCATGACATAATGCTTGCCAAGGCGTTTGCGAGGCGGTTCCAGGGCACCGAGAGTAACGCTGTCGACCCTGGCTGGGTGCCGACTAAGATGGGCGGAGCGGGTGCCACGGGGGACATCGAGGAGAGCATCAAGACTTTTGCCATGTTGGCACTGGGTGAGGGCGCTGCGAAGGGCAAGACGGGGAAGTACTTCTACAGCTCCAAGGAGGTGCCATGTCTCGAGTCTGCGAACGACGAGGCGGCGCAGGATGGGCTCTTGAAGAGGTTGGCGGAAATCAGCGGTGTTCCGGTCCCTCAATGACGATGTACAACGGAGTAAGCAGTCTGCTTGGCATGATTATTTATTTGAAAACAACAAATGTACTCGTATCAAGCTTTTTCGGCCCGGCCGCAAGGCCAAGTCCCAAATTATGATTAATACTTTGAAATATAGCTCCACTGTAGCGGGATGCAACGTCGCCGACATGACTGAGGCGTACCGGTAACACCTTGCCCGGGATGAGCATCACTGCCTTTCACTTACCTCAGCAACTTGGCGTTTCTCAGTCTGGGAATCTCTGGGAATCGGTGGTGACTAACAGTCCTCGAGAATGTGCCTGTGTGTCTGAGGGCCGGTGGAATTTCGACTTCTAATGATCTGTCTGTACTTAATCCTTGACGGCGAACATGGGTCATTGCACATCCACCAGCCTTTCAAAGACTGGCAGTATTTCCGAGTTACACTTCTCCAAATTAATGACGGCCGAAAGTACATATAGGGGAGTCATTTACGTTCGTGCCAATTTATGTTGAGCTGTAGTGACTTGTACTGAAATACATAGACCTCCCAGAACTCAAACCCAACGCCATTACAGGGTACAAAGAAGTTTATCTAGGTACGATCAGAAACTGTGCCCTAATTCAGATTTGAATTAAAACACTGATTGAAGAAGTGATTTTGAATATCAAATAATTGTGAATACCGATTTCTGACCGTCCTGTAACCATTGTGCTCCCTCATATGAATGCGAAGCGGTCAAAGAACCAATTCGACGGAAGCTCTGCCTGCTAGCAGCGCCGTCTACTTGTTGCAAAATCAAGTACGTGGTGACGTCCGAGTGCGCCGCAATGCGACCAGGCATCAGGAAGGTGCGAGGAATCCAGCTTGAGCCCTGAGTGTCAGCTTCGGCGCAGGTATCAGTCACATCTAGGACCTGCCACGAGGTATCAAACATTTCGATCGCGCATTCTGGGTGGATGCTCCCCTGAGGCGTCACCACTTTAGTCCGCACGGGTATGAGCGTACCCTTCAGCTTGACGAATCCGCCCGTGACGGGGCCAAAGGGATCGTCATAGGCGAGCGTAGTGCCTGCGTCGAGGAACTCGAACAACGTGTCATTGGCAGAATGCGGCCGGCAATCTGAAAAGGTGACGCTATCGCCCTCGACAGCGCACCAGCTCCACGACGGAGGCTGATACTTGGATTTTGGCCGGTGTGGCGGCAGGTGCCCGGATGCCTGTTCGCGCCGTTGCCAAAGTAGAGCCCTCGGGAGGTCTTTTCGCCATATTCCGGCGAGGTACTGATCGCCCTCGCGAAGGTGTGGCGCGAATCGCCGTACAATGCCTGACAAGGCTGGCAACCGGTCCGATTCGCGCGTCAGCCGGCAGGCCGAGAACGATTCGACAATTTGGTACCAGTAGTCGCGGTACTCGCCACCTCTAGCTGTGAAGCCCGAGTATATAGCTCTCTTGACGCTCAAAATGGAACTTTGCCTGCTCTCCAGGCAGTCGGGGCCAGACTCGCATTGCAAGTCTGTCTTGCACTCCAAAATGAGCTCATCCTGGCCCAGGTGCAACATGCGACGGCTAAGAACGCGCTCTTGATATGCCCAGGCTCGAGTGAACAGTGGAGCGAGATTGCTATCGACTGTTTGGAATGGGGGATACTGGGCTGGATTCCTCTCAAACATGCCCTGGTAGCACGACGGCACGTTCCGCGCAAACAAAGGTTGAGCGCGGCCGGGGATCTGTATCTGAACTGGTGGCGTGCGAGGTGCGGCAGACAGCCCATCGGCGCCGCTGGCGGCTGCTACAGCAGCGACAGTCAGGTATGCATTCTCGTACACGTCGGCCATCTTGATGGCCTCGCGTTTCCAGTCTTCAAAATCATCTTGGACAATACAGAGGCAGTCGATCCAGACATATCGGAGACCAAGAGCTCGGACAAGCTGTATGGTCTCCTGGAATGTTTTGGGCAGATCCGACCACGTGATACCGAGCTTTCGATTTGCGAGGGCTGCTTGGGTCGTGGTGATGATCGGGTTTGAGCCCCAACAGTGGCTGAGGGCGACGTAAGGCCAGTGTTCTGGACCACAGTCAATGAGTTGGGGAGCTTGGCTCCCATCAGGGTGGCCCACGTCTACCAAACGAGCCGGGAGCAACGGACAGACAGGTTGTAAACGACAACTCTCATGTTGAGCTGTACAATTTTGGATCCATGTTTGTATAAGGGCAATGGCTTGGTCGCTCAGGGGGTTTTGCAAGACATGTGGACGATGTCTGTGGAAAAATGACGACACAAAATCCGACAAATGATCATCTGTTAACAGAGTGTAAGCTTTTAATGAAGGGTTGACATGTCTGGCGTCTGAAATACCTTCTGAGAGATATAGCCAGAATTCCTGCTCGGTCTTTTGACGAGAGAATCTTTTGATGTCGCGTATTTGAACCTTGATCCCAGACTTTCCAGGCCCATGCTCTCCAGAACCACGAGCGATGCCAATGTTACTACCAGGCCAGAAATTTGGGGTCACAATGTTTACCACAGCAAGGTATAAGGCGTTACAGATAGCACAGCCTTCCTTCATGCCTTCCTTGAGTTCTGTCTGAGTTATATGGAATTGGAAATTGCGGTGCCGCTCGAAGATTTCACATCTTTTACAGCCTGAAAGTAACCGGAGGGATTCCATTACCTGCTAGTTAGTTGCTGCAGACAGATAAAATAGTTTGTTACAAGTGTGTAAGTAGATAGTAATGTTTTGAAGTTGAGGGTCACGAAGCAGACACCTGTATAATCAATCGGTATCTTTCAGATTTGCTTATTGCGCGCGAGTGTGTAAAGCCACCCTATGACGTGTTGTCATTCTTTTTGGCTTTGCAAAGGTAAGCAAGCCACACATGGCTCCACAGTGACGTGTTGTCATTTTTGATATCGTGGCGGTGTTAGGGAAATAGTTGTAGTGAAAGTTCAGGTTCAGAACATCAGATTGGGCCGTTTTGTGGCCTGTAGGGTGTATAAAGTGCCTGAGGCATATACTGTATACGTAAGCACTCTTATTGGCCTTCTCTATGCACGCCTACTTTGGATTCCAACAATCTCTTCCAGATGAGGTCCAGTTGTCACGGTCGTCAGTGGAGTGAAGGGACCACCGCATGCAGTGTAGACTTAACTTCTTAATGAAGTGAACCCTCGTGATATCCGAAGCTGACGCCCTGACCCAAACCTTGCGTGTAAGGAATCGGCAACGACGCCGCAGAAGTGAAGAATGCGCAGCGACTTGTAGCCTCTCGCGTGCCGTGACAGATAGCTCCCTCCAGCTTCAACTTGATATGGTCAGATCAATAAAACAAGGAGTCGTGCATACACAGTAGATATATAAAACCCCAGGTCAGTATGGTTGTGTGATCAGGTCCCAGAATTTACAGCACAGCAACGTGACCTTGTCCCTTAAGTGTTTTCGTTCTTAAGCCGTATACGTGCTCTTTCGAAGCCATAGGTGGTCCCCTCATACAATAGTAAACGCTCAAAGTCCCAGCGTTAGATAGGTATAGAGTGCCGATCACAATAGATCTGGGGGAAAACATAGACAGCCTCGTGGAGCCGCGCAGACGAGGCTAGTCGAGACCGGCGGCAGACTAGACCCGTTGTTCCTTAAGGTTGACCCTATTTAACTAGCTGCACGCTGTTAATGGTAGGATATATTGAGGTGACTTTGCTACTTGACTTAGACCATCCCACAGGAAATAAATTGCCCCACGCATTATTTTGGCAGACAACACATCTCCCTGACTGCACAACACATGCACACGATCTGTCCATGCGTCCATGCTTCAGATACTCAAAACCCCACCCCAGCTTCGCTCAATCACCGAGTACAAAGAAATCATGCCCCGTGACTCGCTCTCTTATCAACATACACACAGGTCCAAGAAGTTCAAATCGAGGAGCTTCAAGGGCCTTGGTCGCCTGCGGTGGTACTGCAGGGCATGTTCTAAACAGTGTCATGATGAGAATGGATTCAAACAACACACCCAGTCCGAAAGTCATACGCACAACATCGACGCCATCGGCTCGAATCTCGGCCAAGTCCTCCAAAATTTATCCCAACGGTGTCTTGCCGACTTTCTGAACGTTCTCAGGCTCAATCACGGCGAGAAGAGTGTGCAAGTCAACCGGTTCTACCAGACATACATTTCTGACCCTCACCATGTACACCTTAAAATTACGCGCTGGGGCAGCCTCACTTGTTTAGCAGAATGGCTCGGCCGCGAAGGTCACTGCCGTGTTGAGGAGAAGGATGATGGCGCCTACGTAGCTTGGATCGACAGGTCCCCCGAAGCTGTTCGACAGGCCGCGGCCCTGAGCGAGAGGAAGCGCGAGGAGGCCGCTGGCCAGCAACGGGAGGACCGGCAGCTGGAGGAGCAGGTCAAAAGGGCGCATGCGCATTCGAAGCGCCAGACTTCTGCATTACCCACGCAACACGCGTCACTGGGCTCCACACCAGTTGGTCATGCCGATGTCGCGTTTCGGTTGGATCCTAAGGCCACTGCTTCCACCAGTTGCACTCCACAACCAGGGAAGACTCAAAATATCTTGAAGCTAGCAGGGCGGAAGGGGAAAAGACCGGTTGAGGAACCCGCTGAATTTTATCTTCAGTCCTGACCAACTAGCCCCTCTGACATATCCAATCATCTTCGGGAGTCTGTGGCACAGGCTTTGCAGGCCTTCGAAAGCTTCAACCTCTCTGCAACTCAAATACTCTAGTAGCAGCCACATACTCGCCCTCATGCGTATCGAAGCTGTACATCGCGAGGAATCGGTCCCTCCCAAGTGAATACAGGCCAGGCCAGATCGCCTCGCGCGCAATCAAGACGCTCTTGCTCCACGTCTCGCCATCGTCCACACTGCTGACCACCTTGAAGTCCCCAGGCACGGTCCCGCTCGAGTTGGTCCCCTCGTTCGTCATGAATCCAGCCACCAGCGTGCCCCCGACATTAATCACCCCAGCGGGTGCAGACGCCTGTCTCTCCTCATCAAGCGGGTCATACACCCTCTCGCGCGTCTCCACCGGCCACGTTCGCCCGTCATCCGGCGATAACACCCGCCGCATATCGAAGCGGCCCGACTCGGTCGTCTCAAACAACAAGATCAGCCTCGTCCCATCGTCATCGTCGCCCCCGTCACCGAGCCTCGCAACACCAGTCATGCCATCCCGACTGCGCACCCTCTCTGCGCCCGAGGCGACCCGCCTCCGCCCCCACGTCCTCCCGCCGTCGCCCGACTCCCGCATCACGCTGTCCTGGTCCCCAGCGTCGTTCTCAGCCGAGTAGAACGCCTGCAGCGTGTTACCATCAGCCGCGACCCGCAGGAACGGCTCCCACAGCCCGTTGAGGTTGGCGGACCCGTTGTTGGCGGCGCGCGTGTCGATGTGTGACAGGAACGCCCAGCTGCGCCCGCCGTCGTCGGACGCGGACACGGTCAGCCGGTAGAAGGTGTAGTTGTCCGGCACGCCGAGGGTGCTGTTGAGGGACCTGTCGTGGTTCCTGTAGGCGTAGAGGATCCTTCCTTCATTATGGCGCTGCTGCTCCTCCGTCCCATCGCCATTGCTGTTGCTGGTGCTGCTGTTGGACGTGTTCCATCCGCCACCTGTGCCGAGGTCATCTTCAGTCCCCGGAAACCCAGCGGGGAGCAGGAGTGGGAACGCATTGTCCAGCTCCCGTGTGCGGTTGTCGCCGCGTTCCACGTCCCCGAGCCTCTCCCACGAATCCCCACCGTCACTAGACCGATATGCCCGCAGGATCTTGGTGAAGCCATCGCGCACCGCGTAGCCGAGGTATAGCCCTTCCTCAACGGTGCCGGTCGCCCGCAGATAGACGCCTGTGTTCTCCAAAGTCACTGGGTCGCCGGCTGGGAATATTTCTACGCTGGCGTTGCTCGCCGTGATTGGCAGGCATTCGAGGGCGCCAAAACCCTGGGGTGGCAGTGGTTGGAGAAGGCCCTGAGAACTCACGGCTTGGGGCCAAAATGCTAGGATAGCTAGGCAGAGTGCTGGTATGGACCCCAGCATTCTGAACGAATGTGCGGCTGCAAGGACCAGTCGATAAAAAGAATGTGTGCTGCCCGCAACCAGACCGTCCCGCAGTCCAGATAGTTGGGGCTGGACTATATGCTTGAAAAGCGGCATCCTTCTCCTTTGCTCGGCATGGGAAAGTATAAGGTCTCATCCAAAGCTACATGTGATGAACCTGTCGTCGGCGCGGAAGCTTAATATTTTGACTTCGGCCACTGAGATCCGGCGAACCGTAAACAGCAGACGAACATTTTCAGCTGCGCATATAACCCAACAGAGCCAATCTCAAACGGTTGTCTGCCTGACGCAGCACTGCGCCTGCAGCATGATCAAAACTCTAGCCTGGAGCTCGTATAGAACTTCCCACGCAACTTGTTGAGCATTCCATTTCCGCAGCACGAGATGCGGCTAAGATGCCTTGTGCAATTGGAAACATTGCTACTTCTACAAAGCCCTACTCGTAAGATTAATCTTTTTCAATTAGTTAGCTCTATAGTAGATATATAAAATAATCTAGCTCTATATCAAAGTTGGGTCGCTTTTGCCTTTTCTATTAGTTCTCTTTCCATTATGGCCAAGAGACTTTGATGCCCTCAGAGAAATCCGTCTGCACGATATTCATATCCTTCAAAGACCGGGCCGGCTCGGTGTCCTTGCCCATGATGATGTTATGGAGTGTCACCCCGCTCACCATCGACGAGGCGTTGTAGCCCTGGAGCCAGCCGCCCTTGTACCCCTTGGCGCGCGCCCTGACGTTCTCGACGCGGACGTCCGTGACGGGCCCCACGCCGCTGCCCGTGTTCTGCACGTAGACGGTGAGCCAGGCGGCCTGGCTGTGGGCGTTACCGTGCAGGCCCTCTACGTCCATGTTGCGGAAGGTGACGCGGCTGGCGGTGGCGGAGCCGAACTTGTGATCGACGCCCATGCCCACCGCGGCCGTGTAGACGACGCTGTTCTGGAACGTGATGCCCTCCTGGTCCTCCCAGACGCCCTGCCCGACCTTGTAGCCGTAGCAGTCGGACCACCCCACGCAGTCGTCGAAGAAGATGTCGCTCTGCGGCCGGGGCGGGTACGGGTACGGCACCGTGGTGCCCGTCTTGTATGGCCAGGTCTTGGCGGAGAAGTTGTCGTCTTTGGATATTGCTATTGCGCGCAGCACTCGCACCTTGCTGGACTCGACGGCGTCGAGCCCGTCGTCCTGGGTGACGTCGAAGCGGTTGAGGATTTTGAGGTTGGTGAAGGTGACCTCTTCGGATTGGATGGGCGTCACCGCCCAGAAGGAGCTGTCTCGGACCAGGATGCCGTCGCACTTGAAGTTCTTGGTGCCCACCGGGACCAGCAGGTCCGCCAGGAACTTGTTCTGGCGGGTGTTGAAGCCGTTACCGTCAATGGTCCCGCGGCCGAAGACCTTGATGTCAGTCGAGTCGAACTCGGTCTGGATCCACCACGTGCCCTGCATCTTGAGATCTGACTTGGTGAATAGGGCCTTGTAGTCTGCAGGGTTGCCAGTAAAGCGTAACACCGACCCCCCGGCGAGGTACAGCGACGTGTGGTTGCGGAGGAGGAGGTTGCCGATGGTGTATAGACCTGGAGGAACATAAACAGTGTTGCCCGTGCCCTTGGCCGCTTCGTCCATCGCCTTTTGGATCCCATCTGTGACCGTCTTTCCTGTCTTGTCTGCGCCATATTCGAGCACGTTGTAGACGCCCGGGCCGTCCGGCTTGGGGAAGTCTGTCTCCGTGGGATCCGCCGTGATCACAAACTCCTTCTTGTCGTCGATCTTCACGATAAGGTAATGCGCCTGTTTGACCGAGAACACGAGCGTGTCGCCTTCCACCTTGGCCTCGATGGGTAACTTCCGCGGCGTGATGCTGTACGATATGATGGCCTGGTTGTCCAACTTGCGAATGCGGAACTCGGTCGGCTGGCCTTCGTCCATGGACAGCTGCACGTAGTCGTAGCGGGCATAGCTGACCGTATACATGTCTGTGCCGTTGACCGTTAGGCCGAAATGAGCCGACTTGTCGTAGATGGATGGGCGTTCATATCTGACGACCTCGGCACTGACCGTGGCGATCATAGAACATGCCACGGCGATGACTGTCTGGAGAAGCATGTTTGCACTACTTGTTGAAACTGAGGACAATCGATCAACTACCCCCGACGACTAATGTTAGAGGACCTTGGAAAAGGGAATTCTTATATCACCTTGCCGAAGCCCAACATTTTATAACCATCGTGCATGTTTCTTGGGAGCGTTCGGCTTTGCACCCGACTGTTGCCATTTTCGAAGGTGGTTACCTAGTTCGTCAGACCACATTGGGGGCAAAAGGATCCAGGATTATAGCCACTGAAGGACTGATGTCTGTGAGGATTGACGGGCCCCACTATGGCATCCTACCTGGGTATCCTCATCTTTCAAGCACGGCCAGTCAAAGGGCTGAGAAAACGGCCGCCAAGGACGCCAGGCACACTGCCACCGCAGCACGATGCAATCTGATCCTTATTACCTAGGCAGTGCAAATAGGGGACCTATATTGGGCCTGAAATCCTGACTATTTCAGTGGGTCAATATTGTATTGCCATAGACCTGCTTAGTGGCCAGGTGAGATCAGTGTAGGCATGCGACGCCCGTTATTGAGAGATCACGGCACAAGGTCACGAAATTTGCATAGCGGCTGTATTGACTTTGAGTTTGCTCACTGAGGTATATCAATCGCTAAAACAAAAAAACAAAAGCATTACTACACCGTCACATTACCACTTATTTATCCCCCGAACCATCCGCAGGCTTTCCTGGTGATTGCTGCTGTAGCTGCTGTTGAAGCCCCAAGCCGACAGCGCTCCCAGCCACACTACCCCGGGTCGGCGCATACAGCGCGTAAAGGTCCTCCCTCGTCCTTGGACCCTCGCCGGGGCCCGTGGTGCTGGTATATCCAGGTGTGATGGGCGTCTGTGGGTAGGCGCTGCCCCTGTTCGAGTTGCTGTGGAAGCTCGGCGGCGGCGACAGGCCCGGTGTGTTCATCGCGCTGGAACGCCCGCCCGCCATTGTCGTGCGTGTCACATCTGTCCACGAGCTCATGGCTGACATTCTTTCGGTCGAGCCCGATACGGAAGAGCCTGCCCACATCGATTTGTAGTAAGCCTGCGCGTCGTCTCTTGTGAAGACCGGCAGGGGGGCTGTAACGGATTCGGCCGTCGACTCTGCCGTCGACTCAGCCGTCGACTGGGTCGGCGACTGCGCAGCTTGCGCGGTGTTGTTGGTATAGGCTTTCTGTAGATCTAGATCCGGCAGAGGAGGAACGTCCTGCATCCTCCTAGCACCACTGCTCTCCGCGACGGCGCTGTCCCCTGAGTTGGAGTAGTAGCTGACGGTCCTCTGAGTTGCCTGGCTTCCTGGTCTGCTCCTCCTGCCTCCCGTCAAGGTACTTCCGACGGAGCTGCGCAGACTCCGGCTCCCACTCGCTGGGTTCAGCTTGAGTGGGTGATGCCTGCTGGACCTCTTGAACCAGCTGACCACACTCTTCCGGATACTTGCCTGCTCGATCGGTTCCGGGTCGAGCAATGGCAGAAGGTGATGCGGATCCCGTCGCTTCTCATCCAGGAAGCCGCGTGGCACCGCCTCGTTGTGGCCGCCCTCCATCTGATACGCGGCCTGAATAGCCTCGTTGAGAATTGACGAGTCCGAGCGATCATTTCGGTGGCCGCTGACGTGCCTGGCGTTGAATGGATTCGAGACCTGGCGTTTTGGGATGGCCTCGGGTTTGGGCTTGTAAAATCGCTCGAGTGGCGTCGTGAAGGAGAACGGTAACGCGGGCATCGATGGGAGATTGACGTTGAAACGGCTTCGTCGACCAATGCGAGAGGGATAGTCATGAGGGTTCAGTTCATCCTGACCGTGGCGGTGCCGGCGTCGGCGGATGAGAATTGCAACCCAGAACAGACCGACGATGAGGCCAACGGCAGCTAAAGGGGAGTGTTAACCAGAGCCAATGTCCTTCCAAAGCATAATAAACATACCGATAACACCGAAGGCGATGCCGACTTTGCATGAGGTGCTTGGACCCCGCGGCCCATCACCTGCACGGTCACCCTCCTGTCTCCCAGTCTCCTGCCCCCCAGGCACGCCAATAAAAACCGCACCGCTGCTGGTCGCGGTTGGCAGTGCTAAGCTGCTTGTCAATAATGGCAGGTTGGTCTGCGGCGGGGATGTTATTTGCGGAGTGCTGGTCGAAGATGTGGAGGTTGAGGTCAATATAGGCGGGATAGACAGTGTCGTTGTCTCTGACGTGGAAGTCGTTGATGTACTCGAATCTGAATCGGTATCTGACTCGGACGATGTGGTTGATGTTTCGCTGGTTGTGCTCGAGCTTGTTGTCAGAGCTGCAGGCGGCAAGAAAGTCGGAGGATTTGGAGTCGCAGGTGGTGGAGGTGGGAAGGACGTTGAGTCGTCATCATCCTCTTCCTCGTCTGCTTCTATAAATCTGCCACTGCCCTCGTCCTCATCCCTTTCCCGAAGTGAGGTCCCATCATCAGCAAGCTTCCGACCCCAGATGGTGTCGTCGTCATCCTGCTGTCTAGCAGATACATGGACTGCTGCCCGTTGTACGCTGCTTCGCCGTGCCCTAGGAAGTAGACAAGATCAGCACAACGGACCCTCGACATGTTGCATATGAGCGACGATCTTTGCCCCAGCCCAGTACTTACAGCAACGAATGGAGTCGAAGGGAGACCATTTCTTCACCAACCGCCTTAGAGCTGCAGCTCAGGCATGAAGCAGCCTTTCGAGTCAGGTCCGGCAGGAGCTCTCACGCACGGGGCCAGGCACGAAGATAAGTGCGAAGTTGGGAAATAAAGTTGGAAGAAGATGGGCTGTCAGGCGTCATGAAAGAACAATGCCCAGCAGCGTCCGCACATTTGACAACCTATAATCCCAACTCCGGATTCGACAGCCAAGTCACGAACGGATCAGAAGATTCCTCGGTGTCATTCGAAGTATTTCGAAACCGGCAGGCCAGCAGACAATGGGCACAGCCCTCGGATGGTACTGGAAAGGAACAACAGGACGGGCCACCTGGGCGCTGGGGAGAAGAGAAGTGGGAGAGATGATCGTCCGGACGACACAGGTTGACGCAACCGTTTGTATCAGAACATGGGACAGAACAGCTCAAAAAGTTGGGATGAGCGGCGGGCTGCCCAGGACGCAAGCAGAGTTGTGGAAAACAAAACAAGACGACCAAAAAGTCTTGGGAGGGTTTTCAACGTGAACAGGGAGTGGCGGGCACATCACCGATTTTGTGCAGATCGAGGGGAGCCCTCATGCGCTGGCGATCGCTGCGCTGCCAGCAAACATGGTGGTGCCATGTAGCCAAATTGCGAGAGAACAAACCATTATGCGTCGAGAGCGATTCTGGCTGCAACTGGAAGCACAGGTGCTGCACGCGACCGGGATGAAGGCGGCAAGTCATGTTGTTTCAGCAGGAGGCTCGCCCAACGTCATGTTTCAGAGTGTGGGTGATACCCTTGGGCGATCAGCAGGTCGACAGCGCACATCCCAGGACGACCTGCCCACTGCGCAAGCTGGCGGTGCAGGCGAGCCAGGAAAGCGGACGAAGAAGCTTGGGGTTCGGTATCGCTTGGCACTGTTCCACCATTAGCAGAGAGCGACACAGCCAAGCGACCCCTCTGAGTTGCAGCAGGCCCCAGAAGCCAAGTTCTTAGTCCACCAAATCCACTCCGGAGCAGGGCAAGCTAGCTGCACAGGGGGGCGGACCCCCACTGAATAAAGCCCCTTCGACAGCCATTCCCAGGATTCTGCGGGTGATTTGGGGTCGAGGTGACCGGGCTGGTGTTTGAAGTCCCCGAGGCTAGAAACACGAGCAGGTGTGACTGAGCAGGCCAGGACCGCCAGTCTGTAACACGGAGTACTATCACACTCGGCCGCCTTGGTAGGGAGACTGCGAGATTGTCCAACTGTCCAGTGTCACACTGTTAGAGAGGCCGGCAAATCCCATTCCCAATCTCCTTCTTCAGCATGTCGCCTTGGCGACCCCCGCTGGGTGAACCAGCTATTCGACTCGGCAGCTGAAGTTGAGACTGAGTTCAACCTCGAGTCTCCTTTCATGTGGATCCCCAAGGTGAAGCTTGTTTGGCCCAGAGTCTTGGGTAACGGGGTGCACCAGCCAGCGTCTCCATTGAGTTCCCCCGTTGGATCCGCTGGCCGGGTCCAGATCGAGGCCTAGTCCCAGGTCAATGTCTGTCTGGAAATCCTTTTTCCCTGAAGGTTCCTTTTTCCCTGAAGGTTGACGAGAGCGAGCGATCTTGGTCCAGGACAATTTCTTGGTTGTTTGTCCTCCAGACATTCGGATCTTTGCCACCTCTAGCGCTCCAACAAACAAACAAATTGATAGGCTAGCAGAACAACGCGTGGAGGAAGTCGCCTTTCAAGTCAGGTAGGCCGGCAGTGCAGTCGATCGAAAGCGGTGGACAGAGACTGGCGGAGACGCGTCACAACGGTCGCATCAGTCGTGGGAGGGAGGGCAGCCAACCCCGAGGCCCGGCGCGTAGAGTGATGACAATTACAAGATGGGATGATGCCTGGGCTTGAGCTCTCAATCGGGCAGACTCCATTCTCCGCCTTGTTCTGCCGTCTTGTGTTCTTGTGTGCCCGTCTTGTCTGGTCTTGATGAAATCGACCAAGACTTGGGTGGCAGGAAACCGGGAAACAGCTCCCTGCACATTTGTGGGCGAGCTTGAGCACTGGCCAGTGTTGTCCTCCCTAACCCTTAAGATCCAAGGTGTTCCGAACTGCAATCATTGATGCCAAGGAACAGCAGAGGCATAGGCGACTTGACGATGGCTTTTCACACATTCAATCTGAGCAGTAACAAGGCATAGGTTCACATTCTCTTTACTTTACATTTTGACTTCGGCTTCAAGGAACGACAGTGCAAAATGTGGATACATCATCTGGAACGTAACACAGCATCCAAATGAATGTGAAAAGTCAGCCTGTGTACACAATTTCGAGCCAAGCCCTAAGCCCCTTCAAGCACCATCTATTGTGCTACTAGCCTTCGAGTAGAGATCTCGGGTTGCGAATTATACATGCGGTCGCTCAACGATATCTCTTCCAAGGCACCCACTTCTTGGACGTACACATGCACGGGAAAGGCATGAGAAGAATGATTCGGTGATTGATCACCTGGGTAGATGCATTGACTCAGAGGTGAGGGATTGTATGAAAAATATCCATGTGGTGCCGACTCTTCAATGCCATCTTTAACCACTTTCCACGGATTGAAGCCAGGAAGACTTGATGCGAGAGGAACGGCGTATCGTATCACTTCGACCTGGAAGACGACAGAGTAAATTTGACAAGGATTAAGCACCGCGTACATGACGAAAGCGATATCCCGGAGCTGAACCATCACTCCTACACATGTGCACACACGTGCAAGATAACACCATCAGACTTCATAGTTACTCATCGGGAAGAGTGAAGCCCTCTTGTGTAGAGTGTTGTATGCGTTTAGCTTGCGTGTCAAAGTACCTATGACTTCATTCTTTTCACACTGATGCTACTTTTGACGGCTCAGGGTGGCCAAAACTATGAGAGCAGGAAATACGAGGCCACTTCCACTACACGAATTCAAAGAATTTCCTAAAATAGGAAGCCATAGTCACTGATAACTTCTGAAAGGTACTGAGATTTTCTTGGCCAGATCTTGTGGGTTGAAACTCCGGACGACGATAGGACTACTCGAGAGCATTCCAATACCTGGGTACTCAACTCCGTACTGATAAAGTAGGCACATGCAAATGATATCATATTGCTCAGGTAAAGATGAGCCAGTATTTTTGACCTCGGGTTTCACATGAAAAGGTGTGGCCAACGGCCCTCGCATTAATATTCCCAACTTGGTAGGGCGCCATGTCGGGTATGGATGCGACAGCGCTAGAGACACCGGATGGCAGGCTTGCGACCACGACACAGCCTACGCATCTCGGGAAAGTTAATTCAACATTGCATCAGATCTGTAAACATCGCACGGCTGCGTCATTTTGCAGAGCCTCAACACATGATACGTGCAAGGAGGAGACGGGCAGGTTGAGGCAGGAATACCGAAGCCGAGAAAAGTATATAAGAGTATTCCTGGAGTCGCACCTGGTGCACTAATTCTGAAGCTTAGCTGTGAAGCATACCGGAGATCCCGCAATTAGACGCTTTTTTGACACTACCAAAGCTCCTTCATTTACTTCTCTTGGCTCACACGCAGTAGCCTCGCAACTCCTGTCCTAATATCACCATGGCGGATCAGCCACCTCCTCCAGGGTAACTATATCCCAATATAGCTCTGTCGTGCTTTGCGATTTCTTCTCGCAAGCACCACTACATGAGACTTTCGCTAAGATATCTCGCTGGTCACAGAAACCCTAGCACGACGACCCACCAAGCTCACGGCCCCAAGCGGGGAGTGGGCTTGGCTGGTGATATTGTTGGCTCTGTCTCCAAGGGTCTTGAGGTGGGCGGACACCGGAATCCGGTCAGCGAGATCGTGGGGACCGTCTCGGACGGACTGAAGACTGGAGCCGGGGAGCAGCTTGACAGGCACGCGGGACAGAAGAAGTAGGCAAACGTTTTCATGGGAGTGATGGTCTCGGGTTCGTCATCGGCAATTTAAATTTGGAAGCACTTAGTCTTTTATAGTGAAATCAGACATTCGCAACTGTAAAAGTGAAGGGTACATCAGTACACCACTCATGCATGCAATCACTCCTGCAACACTAAGGAGTATAGATAGTGGACATAGGTAGTGGACATAAGTAGCAGGCATAGGTAATGGGTGTAGGTATTAGGTGTGGGAGTGGCATGGGTGATGGTAGCTGTGGGAGTCGGTGTACGGGAGTATATGTATGGGAGTATATGTATGAGAGTAGGTGTATGGGGGCTGGTGTTATGGGAATGAGTGCAGGGTGTGGGTGTGGGTGTTGGGCGTGCTTAGGTGAATGTGCTTTCTACCTTGGGTGTTTTGATGCTTACAACCTACCGGTGTACCATCCGCTTTTATAGGTGCGAATTTCCAATTTCTTTACGGTAGTATCACGTCACGCGTAGTCTTTCACTCGGAGGGGAGATAATGTGGGAATGATCGAACAACCGTTTTCATTAGTTGCGATATGTTGCTGCTGCTGTTGCTGCTGCTTGGTACTGTTCAGTGATACTCATCCATCCGGCTGCCAGAGGGGGAGGAGGACCGCACACGCCCTTGACATGCGTGTGAAGTAGTGTTCGAGGGGCAAGGACTCTTGAAAAAATGGCAGGAGCGGAGGCTTGACGTTCTCTCATGCGTTCGGCGTATGCTGCAAGACGTCGTAGTTGCGAATAGTACGGGAGAGTCTCGTGGAAGGAAGCCTCAACCACGCGCCCCCCCTGCTCCTCAAATCCATCCACCTAGCTTCTCATCAACTGCCGCGCCCACTCGCTGGGCGCGGGATCCGTGAGGCCCTCGAGGCAAGCCTCGTCGGGGAACCATTGATTGGGCGAGGCAGGCTGGGCCCAGGTCATCCTCCTGCCAGTGGTGTGGTTCACGAAGACAATCTGTATTCAGATCAGCTATCTGCGCCAGCCCTGTACAGGAGGGAACTATGATCAGGAAGGAACGGTGAAGAGGAAAGAACTGTGATAATCTTTGAGCCATGGAACGTACCCTTCGGACATTGGTTGCGCCAAAGATCAAGGCGTAGACCTGAGCGACGTGGGAGCCCCACTCCAAGCTGAGCTGCTTCTCGAGAATGTGGATATCGGGTCCCAGTCTGGCTACAGCCTGCTGGATCTGGTAGGCAGCACGAGCATTCGAAGAGCTCCACTCCCAGACCGAGCAGGACTTCAGGCTTGGGAACAGGCTTGGGCTCAGACACTCAGCCAGGGACATGTAACGCCATCCAAGCACCTCACCACGCAGCTGCTTGACTACGCCGTCGAACACCGCGTTGACGTCCCGCAGGTGCTGGATGTAGGGGCGGGCGTGGGCAGGGATCCGGTCGAAGAAGAGGCCGAGGGAGAAGTAGCCACCCGAGTTGCGGACGATGGTGTTTGACCAATACTAGTAGCCGTTAATCACCTGCTACGGGTCCGAGTGTGATACAATATGGAACATTCCAAAGCACAAAGATCGGGGAACTGTCACAGTCGAAGCATGGTACTCACGATGGCGAGGGCCTCAAGGTAGGCTTGAACACAGGTGAGAAGGAAGAAGTGGTTGGCCGAGCCGACATTGACGAAGACGCTGCGGCGGCCGGTGATGGGGACAACATTGACGTGCATGGGGGGATCGAGCACCAGGGCAATATCGGAGCCGGTGAAGGTCTCGCGGTAGATCTTGTTGCGGATCTCGGGGGGAAGCTTGAAGAAGGGAGACTTGTGGTGGCCCCAGTCCCGAGGGTTGTTAATGTTGATGAGCTCCTCGCCAGCCATGATGGATGAGATTAGGGTTGTTGTTGCTTGAGCTGTTGTGGGTTGGGGGTATTCTCGCCATGTTTTTTTCTGCATCGCCGGGGTGATGGCGGGGTTTTGTGGTGGTTGATGTTCAAAGTGAAGTGAAGTGAATCCATGATGTTGACGCTCGTGCCAACTTAAGAAGTGAAATGCAATTGCTTATAACGGCTGCACTTTGCATTCGCACTGTCAACTCAATTACAGTTACTGCACATGCTCGGCCGACTTCAGGCTTGAAAAAACACACAGGGAGAGAGCCAATTACTGCTTGCAATTGACTGCATCTATTGTTGGTTGCTGAGAGAGAGACTTGGCCATGGATAGCTGTAGTATGTTACCAGGTGCTATGACACGGGAGGTTATCCCACAGGAGGTTATTATACAGGAGATTGTCCTACAGGAGGTCTCCTCATAGGAGGTTACGCTATAAGAGGTTATCCCATGGAAGACCATGATATAAGAGGCTACCCTATGAGATGTCTTCCCATATCAGACCACCCCATAGGAGGCTTTCCCAGAGGTCGTTATTACGTAGGTGATTGTCCCACAGGAGGTCTTCCTACGGGATGTGAGGCTACCCATGTACACTACGTTGCCCTCTGCATTTTGAAACCCGCCGATTCGTGTTTCATGACTCTTCAGCAACAGCCGGATGCAAATATTTCTCTACGAGTTGGCCGATTCAAGCTGACTCGGAGCATGTCTCAGGCGACTAATACATACACTCCGGTTTCTATGATATTGTCAGATGAAAGCACAATCTCATTCTGGTCCAGATTGGCTACGGAAATGATAGATCATGGAATATGGTGGTGGCACAATAGGCGGCTTGAGGAATCTTTCAAGAAAATTAGATTGCACGGTGTTGTGGTTGACCACGTCCCTTCTGCGTGCACGATCATCCTGACCAAATCCATACATAGGAACCTGCCATTCTGATTGGCACTGCACATACATACTGAGAGTGCAGTCCTAGCGTTGTAGGTGCGCTCATTCCCGCTCGTCGAGCTCTTGGCTTCCGATCTCCATTACCAGCATACATTCTGCGTTCTCGGAGCCCAGGTTTTCAGCAGCATTAGGTCAGGAAGGTAGGCGGCAAGTCAGGTCCTGGAAACTGTTAGCACGAACTCCCCAGATGTCACAAAGGGCACACAAAAAGGCCACTCACCCCAGACATGCAACCCATCAGGACTGGCCTTCGTGCGCTGTGTGGGGTACTCCTGGTTGAGCAGGTCGCCGTCGACGTAGTGCTCGAGGATGAACTTGGACGGGTCGAACCAGTAGTCGAAGATCTGGCTGCCCATGATGTGGCGGCCGACGCCCCAGCAGTTCTCGTAGCCCTTGTGGCGCAGCCAGTCGTGGCCCAGGACCTGGGCGTCGAAGTCGTGCGTCTCGAAGGACGAGTGGTGCACGTGGCACTTGGGGCCCTCGAAGAAGAAGAAGCAGTGGTGGTCGACCTTCTCCTCGCCGCGGTCCAGCCGGAAGAAGACGGTTATGTCCTCGTTCTCGTCGTTGTAGTTGAGCTGTTTTCCTGGTGTCAGCTGGGCTCTGGCGGGCTCCAAATGTTTGGTTATGGGCTTACCTCGCTAGGGTAGAAGTTGAAGTATTTTGAGTAGAACTCGTAGCACTTTTTGAAATTCGTCACGCACATGCCGTAATGACCCAGTTTGTGCACCGGTGTTGGGCGCTTCTCAAAGCGTTGGAACTGGTTGGTTTCACGGTTCTGCTTCTCGGGCTGCAATTGTGAACTCGTCAGCTCATGCACAAGCTTGATGCTTACCACCGCCGGACTCCTCCAGAACTAGCGGCCACCATGGGGGGCACTCACAAAGTTCAGCTTCAGCTCCGGGAATTTCGGGTCCAGCTCCTCGACCGGCTCCTGCCCATATACCAGGTGCATGGGAAATCCATCAACAGGGTCGAAGAATGTGAGAGCCTTCCCGCCGCCAGGGGCGTCGACCAGATCGTAGATACCCGTTGACTTCACCTCGGCGGGCAGGATCTTGGCGGCCTTTTGCAGCTCGTCCAGAGAGTCGACGGCGAAGGCGGCGCCGCCGAACTCTGTCTTGGTGGAAGCTTCTACGCAGAGCACAAAGGGCTCGGACCCGTAGCCGCGGTAATATGTCCTTGGGCCGACGCGCTTGGTCTCGAAGAAGCCGAAGTCGGCCATGAAGAAGCGGGCGGCGTCCACCTCTTCTGTGCTGTACTTGTAGTAGACATGTGCGATGTGGTGGAGCTTGATCTTGTCTGGGTTTTCTGAGTTGTTGGCCATTTTGGGTGTATGTGAGATGAACCGACTTGTGGTTGTTGGAGGATGGATAGACGATGATGGTAGGTCTGGTGCGGCTGTCCGGGCTAAGGATACACGCTGAAATAAAACAGCTAGATCGGGAATATATCAATGTCAAGAGACAGATGAGATGAGATTGTCAGATATACAGATAACGTCTTATACCAGAGCAACAATTCCGTAATTCCGTAATTGGTCGCGGATGGGAAGGAAAGGCTGGTAGCGAAGGCAAAACATCGGCGCCTATATGTGTGCGACGAGACGAGACGAGCACTGGGACTGAGACAGGACCCCTTTGTCGGGCCGTGACGTCTTGCACCAAGATGCTAGTCCTCTTACTGTGTAGCCCACCCATACCGGTCAGCCCGCTGTGCCCCGCGGGGTTCAGTGGTGGGGAAGCTCCATCGTGTCGGATCAAATGGCCGACGAGAGGGTGCCACAACGGAGCTCGTAGTAGGGATGCTGGTCTTGCGGCAGTTGTGCAACAGCCGAGCTTATTCCTGTTTCTGTAGCAGGTGGTGGGAAAACATTTTGGCGATGTTGTGCATCCACGGCTGCACTACAGCTCTACCTATTAGTCAGTCAGTCAACCAGCATCAGCAGATCATCAGTGGCATTTATTCTTCTTGACATCCAGATAGCAGCGATTGCTTCGGAAGATCGTAGCTCGGATTCGGCGTCGAGTTTATTTCGGGTGGCTTTCTGCAAGATCTAAGACAGCCGGACATCCGTAAGTGGCTTTACCAGTACAGCCACTGCGGTGCAAAGTGCTGCTTCTGTCGTATTGGGTCCCGATGAGATATTGGAGCATCGGGAAGAGAGGTGTCGGGGGCGGCTGCATGTTCCCTAGGTTCTTATCGTAGGCCGATAAGAGATAGACCGACATCATCCTCCCGAGGGGCAAATCGATTAACCAGAGAACGCATCGTCCCTCCACCTCAACCACAATTCCCAATACCATTCGTAGCAGCTGGCCATCCCAACCAGACCCAAGCTACCCCTGTTCTACCTCCCCTGTACCTTCAATCCCAGCTGCAAATCGACGGTCACACTCGAGACGCATCAAACCTAATCGCAGCTCCAAGCCGGA
Organism: Diaporthe velutina; assembly: GCA_038088505.1. Taxonomy (NCBI): domain Eukaryota; kingdom Fungi; phylum Ascomycota; class Sordariomycetes; order Diaporthales; family Diaporthaceae; genus Diaporthe; species Diaporthe velutina. The sequence continues at coordinate 69,892 of JBBWSJ010000137.1, forward strand.
CCCTACTTCTGCTCCCCGCTGTCCTTGGCCGCCCTGCTCACCACACAACATCACCTCCGTGTCACCGTCCTCGTACTCCGTCCTCGCACTCGGTAGCCGGGCCGCCAGCCAGCCAGCCAGCCAGCCAGCCGCGACAATGCCCAAGAAGCTCGCCAAGTCCTCGACCTTCAGCACGGTAGCCTCGTCAGCCTCAGACCTGTCCACGGCCTCGACCATCCCCAACCTGCCCGCGATCCTCAACGACGGCGGGCCCCTGCCCAAGCTCTTCGTCTTCGACCTCGACTACACCCTCTGGCCCTTTTGGGTCGACACCCACGTCAGCGGCACCAGCCTCAAGGCCGTCCCCGGGTCGAACAACACCTCCGTCGCCGACAAGGTCGGCGAGCACTACTCCTTCTACTCCGAGGTCCCCTCGGTCCTGTACGCCCTGCCGCAGCTGGGCATCCGCGTCGGCGTCGCGAGCCGCACCTGCGCGCCCGACCTCGCCCGCGAGATGCTCAAGCTGCTGTACGTGCACCCGCCGCCGCAGCAGGCGGCCCAGGACGAGGGCAGCAGTAAGAAGAAGTCGTCCAGCGGCAAGTCCCGCAAGGCCATTGACCTCTTCGACGCCGGCCTCGAGATATACCCCAGCTCCAAGCTGCGGCACATGGAGGCCCTGCACAAGCGCACCGGCCTCCCCTATGGCGAGTTCCTCTTCTTCGACGACGAGAGCCGCAACCGCGATACTGAGAGCCTGGGAGTCACCATGTGCCTCGTGCGCGACGGCGTAACCTGGGCTGAGGTCGCGAGGGGAGTCGCCGAGTGGCGGCGGCGAAAGGCTGTCTCTGCCCTGGCAGATGGTCCCGGGGCGGCTGAGTGAAGACTCTGACCGTGGGGACTTGTTTATACTACAGGACCAGAAGCGGCAGATGCCCCTTCAAGGGTGACTGTGCTCCCGGCCTGCATAGATGAAGAGGTATTCATCGCCCACTGGATGGATGCTTGCTACCGGATCGGAAGCATCCGCCGACTCAAGCTTCGCGAAGGCGACACGCCGCTCCGGCTGCAATGGAATGCGATGTCCCTTCTAAAACGACGCATCATCCCGCCACGGAAGGCGGTGGCGAACCGAGTAGGGAATAGAGGATATCTCTCTGAGTTTCAAGGGTTTCTAGGCACCGCGCCCCTTCCTAGACGACTGCTGGAGGCTTGGTAGCCGCGTCAGCCCACCGTGGCTGAGATGGCCTCATCGAACACGCGATACAATATATACATGAGCAGATAGTCATGAAGAGATATAGAGTTCTAGCATTCATATGCGTTTAAATAGAAAGACGAATCAATTTCCAACCAGTGAGTCGCTGGTGGCTGTCTAATCCACCCAAGCAGACCATGTATATCAATGCTTGTAACGCTTTCCACCTTGCGCCCAACGCGCCTTCAATCTGTCTGCTCTCGCGCCAGGTCGGAACATGACCACATCCAGATCCCTCCTGCGTCTATATCGAAGGGCCGATTAATATGTGCCTTCTATGCGTGGTATCCAAAATGCCTCTCAGATCTGTTATATCTCCAGAAAGCCTCGTCTAATAACTCCGTCAGCATGCCCCCCCCACCCCTTCCTACCACAATATAGGCGCTCTCTGTGCTTCCATCCCGAGTTACCGTTCACTCCTTCGAGAATCATGATGCCACCACGGGCTTGCCGTTAGGAACCGCCTCCGCCTCGGCCACCTTCTCCGAAACAGCCGCGTCGCCATTCAGCTTCTTCTTCTCGTCCACGGCGTCATGGTTGTCTTGAAGCGAAAGCTCCTGCGTCGCGCCGACGAGCGGCGACCCGAGCGGGGTCTTGAACTCCTCCTCGCCGGGGCTCGTCGGGTCCGTTGCCGTCGTGGTCGCCGCGGTTGCCGGGTCCAGAGTCGCGGGCTCCGACGCTGCGGGTGCTGCTGTTGGCTCTAGGGCTGTCGCCGCCACCGGCGCGTCTTCCGCCTCGACGGCAGGCACAGCAGGCACAGCCGCACCGTTCGCAGTGGCACCTTTCTCGCCCTCGCCCTCGGGGAACGCCACGGGCAGCGTACAAACCCTGACGCACCTCTCGACCTTGTCCACACTACCAACAGCGACACACTCGACCCTCTTGCCGCCGTCGATGGGCCTCCAGTACGCCGGGCCCTTGGGGAACGCCGGGTTATCTTTCGCGGCGCCCTCCCAGTCCGCGGCGTCGCGGATGTGCGGGTCGAGGTTGGGGGGCTGGCCCCAGGCGAATTCGAGGGTGCCGCCGTACTGCTTCGGGATGTTGGACGGGTCGATGAAGGAGGACAGGACGGAGAGGACCTCAGAGTGCGAGAGGATGAAGATCTTGGACACCGTCACGGGGTCGAACCAGCGCTTGACCCAGGCCCAGACGGTGGAGAAGAAGGCAGGGGCGCCGATGATCTGGTTGGTTGGTTGGCCGTGGTCAGTGGATGTTGATCTTCAACTCTGGGAGGGATGGTGGGGACAGGGGACCAGGGGGGATCGACGGTGTGCAAGAAGAGGAGGGAAGAGAAGAGAAGCAGCTCACGAATATCCTGTCCAGGGTCTCGGGGTAGTGCGCGGTGGCCAGCTGGCTGGCGGCCTGCATGTGGCCCTTGAGGTTCCAGAACTGCTTGAGGGAGACGCCGCCGACGTCGACGATGTTGGTGGAAAGGGTGATCGGGGTGCGGGGGTGCTCGCGGTCGGTCAGCTGGGTGCACATGGGCTGGGCGAAGCGGGTCAGGTTCTCGTAGAGGGCGAAGAGGCGGATCAGCTTGGGCGGCGTGTGCATCGAGGCAGGGGGCGCGGCGGCCTTGGAGTAGGTCTTGTCGACCGACTTCTCGTAGGCCGAGATGGTCTTGGAGTCGAGGTGGCGGATCTCGAAGAGGTAGAGGGGGATGCCGCTGTGGTAGGGGGCGTAGGAGTTAGCATGACCGTTGCTCTGCTGTCTGTGTGTCTGGCTGTTCTCAAGGGCAATACGGCATATCGCAAGACATCCCGCCCTCGGTAGGAAGGGAGAGGGCCACCAACCGTCTATCCCTTCTCCCCGTCCATTGTGGGTACAACTTCCTGCTCTGCTCGTAGGCCTCGACGTCGATGGTGTCGTAGAGCACGTCTATCTGGATGCCCTTGCGCCATTCCTCTGTGTCCTTGAACTGCGTGTATGCGTCGGCGACGGACCACTTGCGGGCGCGCAGGAAGCGCAGAAGCGTCGGGTCGTCGTGCGAGGGCGGCGGGCCCGGCTGGTACAGGCCCTTCTCCTGCAAATAGGCCTTGAAGCCCACGAGGGCCTTCTCCTCCTCCTCCGTCAGGTGGCCGAGGTGGCCATGCGGGTAGCCGTTCTCGAGCGCCGCCTTTGTTTGCGAAGCCCTCGAGGCGTTGGACTTGACCTTGGTGGCCGGCCCGGCGGTTGCACTGGGCGACATTGAATCCTGGGCTGGGCTGTGCTGGGGGCCGTGCCTGTGCTTGGTAGGCTGCGCGGAGTTTAGAGTTTGAGGCTGCCGAGCTGACCGAATCAGATCAAAGGCAGTTCGAGAGGGAGAAAAGGCGAGAGGGCAGCTCCTTTTCCGTGACAGCGACAGCAACAAAGACAGCGGCAACTTTCAAGATGAAAGATGGGTAATAATAATAATAATCAGCAAGCCGCTGTGCCGCAGGATCAGGCCCGGTAATCATCGCAGGCACATGTTGGCGGCCATGCCCAATCTCCACCGGCGGGCTCGGAGCTGACTCTCAGCCCGGGTGGGTATTTGGCCCGGAAGCTGCATCGCGCTTTGCCCGTGTTGGGCATAGAGTCGATCCTTGTTTCTGCGCCGTCATGACAAACACAAGACATTTGACAAGTCTTTTAACCTTACCCACATCCACACCCTTACGGCAAGCCCCAGAGATCCTTGCCCCCCTCGCCGTCCTTCCCGGCCTGCTGGTCGTGGTCATGAGGTCTGCACTCCCACAGCCATGAGCAGACGACTCGAGTAGGTGGGAGAGCGGACACTGCTCAGGGCCACGAGACCCTCACACCCCTTTGATAGATCTCCAATGACGTCAGTCAGGGCTCGCGAGTCGGGGACAGTCCTTTTGAGCGACCGAATTGCTGCCAGCAGGGTTAAGGAGTCTCACTAGGCAGCGCACAGCGTGTTCGGATGCCAACTTCGTCCGTCCCTTTATATATGAAAACGGATATTCGCAGAGGAGAAAACAGATGGTACAGAGGTATATTCTACCCCCATATACAAACAATAACCAACCACCCAAATACCCTCCCCTAGCCAACCCACCTTTACCAGCCTTCTTCTTCTTCTTCCTGGGCTGGCAATTAAGTTAAGAAAGGGCCGGATGGGGCGAGGGCGGACGGTGCCGGTAGGCACCGCCGAGCACCACTTGAGGCCCAACCCGGTCTCTTTGTGTTCCTTAAAACAAGCGAGATGCGTGAAAGGTACTAGAGGCAGCTTTGAGAAAGAAGAGTTGCTTTATAGAGGCATACCTGGGTAATCAGGTATTGTTTGTGTATCACGTGATTATGTACCTCTGTACTATCTGTTTTTCCCTCTGCGAATATCCGTTTTCTTATATATAATTTCCGGACTCACGTAAAATCATGCAAGCGCTTGACTAAGCGCGGATGCACGTAGTCGCTGGAAAACTATGTGGTAGATCCGTCTGATATAGTGCATGGTCCCTGCATTGCTCTGCATACGCACAACCATGACTCTAATACGCAACAGGTGCATTTTCGTAATTGCGCTCCTGCAGGACAAGCACCTGAGACCGATCGTGATTTGATAAGTAAAGTGAGACCTACAGACCACGAAACGGCGTCAGGATGCCTGCCAACCTCTACGTAGGTACGTCTCTCGATTGCTGCTGGGCCCTTCTCAAACTTGGGTCCTCGTTTTATTGAGTAATTTGGCTATGACTTTGGGATTTGACGACTAAGAAGCTTATGCTGTTGGAGATCCTCCTATGATCCAAGGTAGGGCATCACATACTTACCGTCCTCAAGCCACCAACAACTTTGCAGCTTGTCACACCTCTTGGCGTAATCCCCGAATTAGAAGACCATAGATTGCAAATGCTCACCATAGGAGAACGTCACTGCAGCTGAGGTGACTCGATTTAGCCTGAAGGTCGATATGACCCCTCATCCCCATCCCTGCTGAGCGACATCGCACCCTTCCAGATTCTATTCCCACCTCATCATTGAGTATCGCAAGCCTTGCGACTGCTTACCATATGTTATCAGAAGCCTGAAGCAATACTCTTCGCTTACACATGTGGCGTTCCGAGCATGCCAAGGAGCAATAAGACGCGCAAGAACTTTTATGCAATCAGCCGCGGCCGCTGCGCCCCGTCCGTTATCTCATCATGGTGAATACTGACCCGGCGCGAGGACCGCTGCTCGACGATTGTCACTGATAGTAAGAATTCCTGATAGGCACGACACATCACCAATGGTGGCTGGATACCGTGAGAATAAATACAAGGGATTCAATAATTTTAAGGATGCCGTGGAGTGGCTCTCAAAAGTTGGTCATGATACCTTCCACTTTTGCCAGGGGCCAGTGGACGGTCCGAAAACCAGGGTAAACGAGCATAGCGGGCAGCCAGAATGCTACGTCGCTACTAACGGACAAGGTGCTGCCATATTTGACAGCTATAGGTATGATCACCTTGAGTGCTTCAATGTGTACCCGAACTGACAGGAAATAAACACAAGCGACGTGAAGGCACATGTAGACGGAGCTAGAAATTCTACTCAGAAATCATACGCCGACCGCAAGACTGCTGAGGCGGTTCTGCATAGCTTCGGACAGCTAGCTCAGGATTTCAACTTGGCCGGTCTGGTTGAGTGTAATATGTCAGACGGAGAGGAAAGGAGCCTTATTGCTGGAATGGCCAACGTATCTCTTCAGAACTAACAGCAAACCCAGTGATCGCAGCTCATGGGCTGAGGGCTCTCAGGGCCTCACGTCATTCTGTTTTTCCTGGTCAGGAGTCGACATGTTACCTAGGCAATTTTCTGTAATCTTTCGTCCGCCGACATAAGAATCATCTTGCGAGCACTTGAGTACATAACACGAAGAAGGAAATGACCTCTTCGTTGCCTACAAGAAGAGCATTTCGTGCAGAGCTCTACTATGCATTCTCGGAATAGTTGTCCCGCCTGTCTTCCTTTGGGCAAGTTTCTGCCAGGGATAACTTACGATGGTTATGATATGACAGCCGATGGCTTCTAACCTGTGCACGGAAGGCCTTGGAAGCTTCATTGTACCGCTACCTTCGAGCTTTAAACTTTCGAGCATCGAACTCTATCAATCGGCAGTTTATCGCGGGGAGCAGTGAAAGGCGATACCTATGGGGACGTTGACCGGCAATATGCTTGCCATCGAACTTGCGATTGCTCGTGCCTTCTTTGTCTGAGCAGGCCTCACCTGAGCAAACTATCATATGATCTATGGGCCTCGTCGAGCATGGATCCTCGCTCACTGACTTCCCTCATGTGTTTGGATCAGACAGATGTTGGTATATGACCACGGGTGATTCCCTGGTCTCGTTTCTATGTTCCGTCGTGGATTTAGGAAACTGCTGTTTTCTCTGATACTCCTGAATATGTCAGGACAATCCAAGAATTGACTCAGGGTACAGAAGGGAGCCTAGCTGTCTCTTCTCCCAGACTTAAATACCTATTCTATCTTGCTCTTCGTTGTTACAGCTTAGCCGGCTTCGCGATGGCGTATCGAGTAAACTGGGGTATGATGCTGTGGCAGCTTATGTCCAGACATCGCTTTGTCTATGCTCATATATGGCGCTGTAGTCGGGTCATTGATCTCAGCTGCGAGTCCTGACCTTGGAGAAAGCTTATGCAACAAATGTTATCAAGCGGCACAATCGGACAATGCCGTCGGAAGTCATTAGGTCAGGCTGGCGGCACCAGGCTTTGGACTATAATCTCACTTTGCCAATTGCCGGAGCTATCACTGCGCATATGTAGATCCGCCAACATATGTCTTCCCAAACTCTCCTCCTCCAGGTTTTGAGGTCCATTCCAACTTCCCGATCGATTTCAATCCCGATGCATGCGACTTAGGGACAACTGCCGGGATGCACAGTCCCGCAGTTGTGGTTCCGCCTATTAACCGGCTCAGGGCTCCCCGCGTCTGGCTCAGTTTAATTAGTCTATAGCAGGGCACTTTAAAGGTGATCGGTCCCACTCCGTTCTTTGTTACATTTTTAGCCAAGATCCATGGAGAACACTCCCAAGGGGGAGACAGGGCGAAACCTCCTTCGGTATTTGGCTTAGTGCATGTTTGTTTTCCAGTCACATCCACACATCGACATTGCCCTCCATTCCAATCATCGCTATAGGGTTCCCACAACACCTTCGAACAAGGGATGAACATGTCGCCAGAATTCTTGGCGCCGTAATCCCGCGATGGAGAAGAAGATCAGATGCTTTGTCACGGACTATGGCTTCCGAGAAGACTGTCTGATGTGACATGCAGCCCAACTGCGCTGCCAAGAAGAATATATAACATTAATCTGCTGTTCCAGCCCATCGAGAGGGGACCCAAGATCTACCTCGTCCGACTTGCTCCTACTATACTCATTGGATGTCTATAGCTCAGCCGGTCGCCATGTCCCTCTCAACCGTTTTCCAAGTCGCAGTTGCACTGTGCGCGGTAGCTGGTGCTGATGCTGGCTTGCTGAATAAAAGGCAGTGCTCCGGGTTGACGCCGACACACCCAGCTCCCGTCCTATCCCAGGGCTGGACTGCCACACTCGTCGCCAATGGCGTGACGAGCGCGAGGGGCCTCGTGATCGACAGCAGCGGCGCCCTTCTTGTGGCTCAGGCAAACACGGGAATCACTCGTATCACATTCACTGAGAGCGGCAACTGCCTCACTGTGGCCAGCAAGACCACCCTCGCTACCAAGAATGATGTATGCATAATTCCCCCAGGCCCACTAATGTCGTACGCACATACCTTCCGCGATGCTAATCGCTACCAGCTTACTCACGGAATCGCGCTCAATGCCAATGGCACCACGCTCTATGCGTCCTCGGCTGAGGCCGTCTTCGCCTGGGCGTACAACCCCACGGCCGGCACGGTCTCGGGGTCGCCAACCACCATCATCAACGGCATGAACAACGCAGACCACGTCAGCCGCACGCTGACCATGTCCAAGAAGCAGCCCAACCAGCTCATCGTCTCGCGCGGCAGCAACGCGAACCTCGACCTGGGCACCAGGGACATCACGAGCGGCCGCTCAATGATCAAGGTGTTTGACCTGGGCGCCCTCACGGCCGGCAGGGTCTACAACTACAACACCGAGGGCAGGGTCCTGGGCTGGGGCCTGCGCAACGACGTCGGCGTCGCAGAGCACCCCACCACGGGCGGCATCTGGTCCGTCGAGAACTCGGTCGACCAGCTCACGCGGAACGGCGTCGATATCCACACGGACAACCCGGGCGAGGAGCTCAACTACCTGGGTGCTCTCAGCGACCCTGTCCCCGCGGCACCGCCAAACTTTGGCTACCCAGACGTAAGCATCTGTTGAGGGCGAGGAGGCTATCTTGTCGATGATCAAAGAGCATAATATTGACTGATTGTCTCTTAGTGCGTAGCACTTTACAAAGCCACAGGTGTGCCTAACGCCAGCAATTTGAAGACCGGAGTTCAGTTCAGCTCCACCCAGTCCACAACAGCCAACGACACCTCTTGTGCAGCTAACTTCCGGGCACCGAGGCTGACCTTCGAGGTATGTTTGGCCATGTATCAGGAGGATCTCGCATCTAATCGCTGACATAATTTGCCCTTCTAGGCCCACATGGCACCACTCGATATCGCCTTCACCGCAGACGGCTCAACGGCGTTGATTCCGTTCCACGGGAGCTGTGAGTCCTTCTCTGTCTGTTCTGGAATTGTTGTGGGAATAATTATGCTGACTAGATAACAAATAGGGAACCGTCAACCAGCAATCGGGTACAAGTTGGGCATAGTCAATTTCGCCAACGGACAGCCGGTAGAGCCGTCCACCAGCACAGCGGCACTGATCGACATCATGACGAACGCGAACGTTGGCAGCTGCCCGACAAATTGCTTCAGGCCTGTCTCGGTTGCGGTAGATGCCAAGGGCCGGGTGTTTCTGAGCTCTGATACCACTGGGGAGATCTACCTCCTGCAGAGACCGGCTTAGTGAGGCTACGCTTAGAGTTCTGTAGTAGAGTGTTGCAGACTTCTGGTGGCTACCAAGGTGGGTAGCACAAGCCTGACCCTTTGATTATGAGTCAGCCTACCCGTCATCCTCTGTCCGAAGAATTCAAAAGGGACCAAGATTCCTCTTCTCCTACGATCCTCGCGGTGAAGTATCATGCCGGTCAGTTGACACTCACCGGCATGAGCTACCTTTACCTTCAAAAGAAAGGAGACATAGGAAGATGAATAAAGAATGTGCTTCTTATTCACAAGACTCTGACTAATGGGTAGAGTGTCAGCTGAACACGCTCTGAGACTGTGCGGCCCAAGGCCCGCGGAAGTGCCATAACGTGCACTATCGCTAGTCTGGATTCCTTTCGGCGTGCATAATTCGTTGGCTTATTCAGAAATGTGCAAAAAGACTGATCTATTTGAAAAGATTCATTGGTTTCTATTTCCGGTACTTCTCACTGATTCGCAGAGAATATGCACCTTGAATGTTGTCATACCCGCACGCTCAGGCATTGCTGCAGGTTGACTCGCCCGGGTGTTGAAAACTGCCCAGCCAGTGCACCATGCATAACCCGCAGTTTGGTGAATTAGCTGGGTTCGGCTGACACGTTCATTTGAGTGTCCTTCTCTGCTGCCTTAAAGAACTGCAGGTACTCCAAGCTTTGAAGTTATCTGAAGCGATAATAACTCCTCAAATTTGACAGTTGCCCTTGGCCGAGTAGATCGAGCTCATAGAACCATCCTCTTTGTCGTCTTTTCATAAACATCCAGGACAACAGAAGCGCCTCCGACAGGAGCGTGAGATCAGGAACTCCAAGCAGCCCATATCAGAGTCGACTGAGTCGTCGTATTCATGGATCCGCTATCGATCACCGCTTCAATCTTGGCCTTGATTGGCGCAGTCGGCAAGACATATGGATTGTGGAAGTTCATCTCCCATGCTGATGGAGATGCCACTTCTTTGTCTGCGGAAGTCAGTGGCCTAGAGAGTGTTCTCTTCTCGGTTCAGGCTGCTTTGAATAAGTGTGGGGGCAACCCCCTCAACCTTGCCTCGATCGACCAGGATCTCTGGCGCCGAATCGATATTACGCTGGCAGATTGCGGTGAGACTTTGGACGAGCTGTCTCGACTAGCAGAACGCATACAAATCAGACACTCGGCCCTTGTACCCGGCCTCCTGTGCCGAGTTAGAGTTGCAAAAAGACTGCAACAGCATACCAAGGATATTGCATCCTACCGAGATCGAATAAGAATGTCGAGCTGGAACCTGCAAACTTTATTGCAGGTAATAGATGTGTACGTACAGCTTGTGTACACTGCTAGAGACAACAAAGGTTAACCTTGGTTTTGGCATAAAATTTAGGTCCTTGTCCTTGGCGAACAGAGATACCCAAGCCCGGATTTCATCCCAGTTGGATCTGCTGGATCAACGTGTGCGGGATCGGGTGAAAGTTTCACTATGCTTGAACAGATCCAATTCTACAGCCGAGCGTCGCTTCCTTCACAACATGGAAGATTTCGTTCTGGCGATCAGAGCCTTCCACAAGGCGGCGAGCTCTACAGCTGGAACAGTACAAGGACACAGTGAACACGACGCCACTATTGGGGAAGCAGAACACTTTGAGAGCTCTTCTATGGTCTCTAGAATGCCGACACGTAAACGGCACGAAATCGTTACTCAGCTACGACAAAATGAAAGGCAAGAGCAAATAATCACAACTCCGACTGCATTTCAGGTCAACGATTCCGAGGCAGTCGCTTCGCCCCTGGGTGGCCCACAGCTGCACCCGCCCAGGCTCAACCTGACGACGGTATTCACTGACGGTTTTAATAAATTGGCCTACAAAGCGGTCCAAGATCTGGATTTTCTTGGGGCGGAAACGTTCCTAAGACGAGCTATGGAGCACTATAGGAACACGGGCATTGATAATAACCAACATCGGCGACTGCGTAAGCAGCTGTGCTTGTCTTTGTTCTTCCAAGGCCGAGACAAAGAAGCAAAGGAGTTGGTTCTGGACCTGGCAGAGCACTTTGGGGAAGGCCTCAACACGACCTCCCAGCTTCTTTTTGCTCTGGCTCTGTCGCTTGCGCATGAACTGGAGTTCGATGAAGCTTGTACAATCTGCGAGCGCCTGTGCCAGATCCAATGCATTTCGGACGACGTCACTTCCGGCAAACTGTCAAGAAACGACGTATTCAAACTTTTAGTGACTTGCTACCGTCAGTCGCGTGACTGGATGTCTGCCGATGCTATACTGGCAGAGATTCCAGATATCGACGAGGATCAATGTTTGCCGACCCCCTTAGAGTTCATTCTTGGAAGCACAGATCTCCTTGTTGAATTCTTGGGTGACAAAGAATGTCGTACAACGCCATCGATGTTCGCTAGTCAAGTTCAGAGTCTCCCTGTCGCGAAAAGGGTAACACGACTTCAGGAGCGTCTTGATGGAGCTTCTATTTTCACAACTCGATTCGCAGTATCAGAGACTGGCGATGATGATGCCTACGAGGGTCTCCTCCAGCTGAAGTCCGGGCCCTCTCGTCGTGCGCTTTCGCACAATACCACACAATCAGTGCGGAACACGCCATTCCGCGCGACACTTGCTCGCCTTTCCACATCGCTGAAGCATTTCACATTTCAAACCCGGCCAAGATCAACCTTCCAACTCCTGAAGTGGCGAAGATGTACCCCTGAAATGTATAAAACCACTGCACCGGGTCGTGATGTACTCTCATGGATACAAGGGCAACCGATTTGCCACGAGATGATACCTGCCATCGACAGATTCGTCGATGAGGCAAGATGCTCATTCGATATATCGAGCTTCATTGCACAAGACCCTTGGGGTGGCTTTGGGATGCCAATTAGTTATGAGCTAGAGGCTGCCGAGGTTGCTCCAACCGAAGGTTGGCCTGGTTGGCGTAGTCAACTCCTTACATCGTCTCCAAGACAATACTTGCATAATGATATGCCAGCCGACGACTGGCTCAGCCTGGCCTGGCCTCCCCCCTTTTGGGATCTCTTGGCAGAGTTGCCAGCCACTACGCAGGATACAGCGGATCCTTGGGACGCTTGTGGTCCGGTCGACCCTTATCCATCAAGCGTGGATTCCAATGCCCAACAATCTTTGCGACAGCAGCTGGAGATAATCCCGAAATCATCGGGACCCGACACGATCAATGACACCGGCCCAAAAAAAGTTCGATTCGAGATACCTGAACATGAGAACAGGCGCACAAGCCCCACATACTATTGGCCTAAGCGTATTAACGTACGCCAGACCGGTCTGAAAAATGTGCCTGAATGCGAGCACTCTGTATGCCAGTGGCGTCCGGACATGGCGTCTGTTCGTTCTTTCACGCAACTTTGGACTGCTGTGATGAAATACGCCAAACGACATCATCCCAAACGCATATATGAATGTCCTATGTGTCTCAAAAGCTTCAAAAGTCATCCAGACAGACTAGAGCCTCACGTCGCCACCAAGCACCCTGAACAGTTACAATTCTTGTACCCACAAAGCAAGCTGGGGCCCATTAAATTTATTCGATTGAGCGAGCGCACATCTACGGGACAACAAGGTCCACAGGAACTACATGTGATCAATGAGAGACTATGGGTTTGAGTCCAGGTAGTGATCAATGCAACAAATTCTGGGTGCTCTGCGCCCTAGATTCTCAATCAGCAATTGGGCGTACAACTATCTCAAGAGGTCTCAAAAATAATTTTGTTCCCTGATCACCAATGATCTACAAAATTCCGCATCTACCCAGGAAACCGCAAGAAATACTCAACAAAACCAGTCCTGCCTCCCTTATTCAATCCTCAAATGAATTTTAGTAGAGCAACGGGGAATGCGTTGAGTCAAGAATGATCACACTGTAGAAGATCCTTAGGAGTGGGAGCCAATTCTGCTCAGCATAGGATGGCTAGGTTTTCGTCAGGCTACAAGAGGCTCACCAGGCTATGAAGACTGCGAGGAGAGGGTCACATTATGCTGATGAGGTATCGGCACGGCGACTGCCTACTATAAAAACTATACTGAAGTCTACCTGGTGCCTCTTTACATTGACAAAGCATCTAGCAAGATACGGTTCGAGCACTCCTCATGCGAAGTCGCGCCATCGCTCAAACAGTTTTAGTATCACAACAAGGCTTTGCCTCTTCGCGCCCATGGATGCCGTTCGTCGAAACGATTCCCTGCTGCATATCATCATACAACACACTCCGGTTGAAAGCCTGAGTCGAAAGCGGGACGTCGTTGGTAGGTTCGTACGCGCAGAAATTGTACGGCTTCAGGTGCATCTGAGTTATTCCAGCAGGCACGACGGGGAAGTCCTCAACGCGTGGGGTATGGTTGAACCCGAAGATGTGCCAGATGACAATGTCCTCGTCGACGACATGGTCAGGCCTGTCCGTCCAGCTTTTGACGCCAGTGCCCCCAATAGACTGGTTCGTGTAGTCGCCCGCTGGGAACACTTGTTGGTCCTGATATTTGGTGACCCAGATCGGGTGCTCTGCGAACTCTGACCGCCGCCAGTGCCAAGAGCCCGGCTGGGCAAGAAGCATTTGCGACTGGATGGAAACAATCTCGTATCCGATCGGTGTAAGGGGACATGGGATTACGAATGGACTGATTGATTATTTTGAAGTTCCGTCCATCAGCGACGCTGTCCTCCACCGGACCTGCTCAGTGTACCAGTGTCTCCTTTGAAATGTAGCCGGTTCTCAGGGGATCCGATTCCTTGTCCCACGGCATCCTGACAGAGTCAGAGTATGCGAAAGAGTTCTCGTGGCCTCCGACCGCGGGATCGATGCGGACGTTGAACAAATACTGATAGTAAGGCGCCACAACGCTATCGGCCACTCGTGTGCCCAAAGGCACGCTGGCGTCTTTGTCGATCGGCTGTGTTGATAGAATCCCAGTTGCTCCAATTTCGGAGGCGAGTTCTCCCGACTCGTCGAGAATTCAGGCACAAATGTACTCGTGATTGGCAACCGTGATGGTTGTTTGCAGTGATAGACAAGTACCGGTACTCTACGTACAGGGGTCCTGCACTCTGCTATTTGACTCGGCCCAGAAGCCATGTCGATGAAGTTTGACGCGCGCGCATGCATGAGTTCACTCAAAAGCGCGTATTATTTGTCAAGATAAAGTAACACTCTGTCTGGGAACGATTGTAGGCGGATGTGTATTCTAGGTAGTTTCCTAGACTTGTAAAGTGGAGGTTTACTGGGACGTCCACCATCGTTGCCGGAGACCCCCTCAGGCGTGGGGTTAGGGTCGCGACCGCTCATTCAAGCATCGATCATCAGGGGTAAACAAATTCATGTGAACCTCAAGACCGCAAGACAGACTCAAAGCAACCGATCCCCGCAAGACTTTATCATCGCAGCAAGCAGACCCGCATACACGAGACCTTAGTCACTCCTTGCCTCACATTCAAGATGGCCGACGCACGCCACCGCAGCATGTCCAACGCGCCCAAGTTCGCAGACCGCACATATGAGCAGCGCGAGGTGGACGCCAAGGTCAACGGGCCCATGATCCAGCGCGCGCGCGTGGTGAGCAGCATCCTGACGGCCAAGTACCTCAAGGCCAAGAGCATCTTCGACAACTACCACGACTACGACGTGGACCAGGCCTTCGTGCCCACGACGACGGGCGAGCCCTGCTGGCGCGAGGACGCCGACCCGTGGCTGCGCATCCGGGAGACCCTGCCCGAGTTCCTCGAGGACTACACGCGCATCATCGTCGAGAGCGGCGGCGAGATCACGGGAGAGGGCCTGCAGAACCTCGCCGTCGCGCTAATCCGCGTCGCGAGGGCCGAGTGGGAGGGCGCGGGGAGGGACAAGAAGGCCCTCGACAAGGCCTTCGAGCAGGAGATCCTGGCCCTGGTTGAGAGGCTGAAGGGCGAGTTCAAACTGCCTGAGGCTCCGGATGCGGACGATGACGAGGACGATGGGGAGGAGGAGGAGGTCGTTGAGGGCAAGGCGTGAGGTGCACGGCCCAAGGCTGCCGACGCGTCCGCGCTGTACACCTGCATGTAACGCCTGCTTGCAGGTCAGGAATCACCGCGGCTGACCAATGCATGAGCCGCATGAAGCGGTGAGTGGTGAAGCGAGACACCAGGAAATCACTCCAGTGCGAAGATATGAGACCAGTCAGCCACCCGGACCGAAGGGCTTTGATTTTGAGCGACTCGCATTATTCCCAATGGTTCCAGAAGAAAGCGAAGGAATAACAATGATTGGGGAACCCCCCAGATGCTCGACTTTACGGACTTGCTACAGAATTTAGCGCAGTGCTTAAACAGCGACCGATGTTTACCTTGATCAGCAACAGCGTGGCTCAAATATGGCGCAGACATGTCACTACATCTCGGCTAGCGGCCCGTCCAGCTGATTCCCGTGCTCGGAACCTACCTAAGTGAAGTCGGGCTACGGCAAAAAGAGAGCGGTCTCGCCCATGTCGCCTGTGCACGCATGCGCGTTGCTGGTTGGTGTTTGGGGGCCGAAGGATTCAAAGCCGCAGTGTTCCGTACGCCGCAGTCGCACACGCTGGCTCAGCTTCTAAAATTGGCCGCCCCCGGTGCCCGCCAAGCCACCCTGGGTCAACCGGGATTGCAGCGTTGTAGGGCTAGAAAGGTTGACTCCGTTCTGCAGAGCCCCCTTGCATGCTGTCACGCGAAGCCCCCCACTTCCGCCCATTTGCTCGTCCCGTCACCGACGACATCTCCACACGTTCAGCTCCATCATTGTCTTTTACTTGTCATTTTCCGGCCTCGTTTTTCCGCATTCCAATTGCATATTGTGCTCTTCGTGTCTGCCTGTACTTCTTTATGCCATGTCTATTGCCTGCGAATAGTATGTTGTCCCATTGTTTTAATTCCGGTCGTGCAATATGCCGCCATCGCGGGCCGACCCATGGCAGCTCTTGAGCTACCCGTCGCGATCGCCTCTGGGTCCTCGACGCACGTTTCGGCTCTCCTGGCTCGTCTTTGCCGTGGCTGGATTGCTCATGAGTCAGGCCGGCCTTTCTGCCCCGGACGCCTCCACCGACGACCAGCGCTCCGTGACATGGATTTACCCGAAAGGAGAGGAGATCTTTCACTACCTCGACACGGTCAACGTCTCCTACCAATCCGCCTACCCGGAGCCTTGGCTATACACTTTTTGTTATAATAACGAGACAGCAAATACCGTGAGACAGAGTACGCCCCACTCCCAATGGACCACCCAGACGTGGAGACCCGCGAGCTGACAGCAACTGAGCAGTCCGCATGCAAGAAGCCGAGCCCTACGATGCGTCGATGCTGATCCCCATGAACTTCACGACCCTGACGTCTTGCTGGTTCAACCTGCGCGATAGCACAACGTCAAACAAGGGGTCCAACTCTAACAAGTGGTCCCTAACGGAAATCAAGCGGCAATCTGGACCGATCACTACTGGTGCACCAGTCCCATCCACCACAACGACCACCTCGCTTTCTTCCAGCTCAACGTCGGCAGCGAGCGCCAGCGCGAACGCCAGCGCGAGCAGCAACGACGGCATAAGTTCAGGAGCAAAGGCCGGGCTAGGAATCGGTGTCGGGATTGCAACTTCGCTGCTCTGTGCAGGGGCCTTCTGGCTGTACTACCGCCACGTCAAGAGGAAGGAGCACCACCAAGAGGTCTACAGGCGGATCGTGGGCGAGCAAGGAGGAGGAGCGGCTGGGCATGGCCAGGATGGTTTCACGACCCCCAGCGAGCACCTAGAGCCGTGGCGGTACGGCAGCACGCCGCAGCCGGCCCCATCTGCCGCAGGCTCGGCCTATTCTGGGCCGTCAGACCTCAGCTCAGATTGGTACCCGAGCCAAGCCAGCACCACCCCTTACCAGTACTACGACCCGGTGGGCAGCAGTCACCACATATCAGCAGGAGCAGGATATCAGCACCCGCCTCCGAGCATCCTCACGACAGCAAGCATGGCAGCCGAACCGCCCTCGTCCATCGTCCGCGGCCCCAGCAACCCCCGCCCCGACCACGTCCCCGAAGCGGCGGCCATCCGGGACGTGCAGGACCTGAACAGCAGCTTGTACCCCGCCGAGTACAACGAGCCCGTCTCACCAGTCTCTGCAGACAGGGAAATACCGCCGCCTCGCGTCGCGTCCGTCAACTACGGCCCCACCGGGCGCCTCGACGCCAGCACCGGCGCCGACTTCACCCTCCTGCCAGATTATACCTCCCCGACGGGCGGAGATCACCAACGCGAGGACGAAGACGACATATACGGCCCGCCAACCCCGAGATCACCACCGCCTCCCCACTCCGCCCACGCCCACATAGCGAGCCACCAATTGCCACACGAGCTGCCATCGCAGCAGCAGCAGCAAGTCGCGCCAGAGCATGCGTGGCAGCCGAGCTCTCATGGCGCGGGCGCCGACATTGTGGAGCTGCCGACGGCGCAGACGCACCGCGTTTACGGGCCCCAGGCGGAACTGCCCGCCGACGACGGGGCGCAGCCGGTGCTGAGGCAACAGCGGTCGGACCTCCGGGGCCCGGAGCAGAAGTTCCTGGTGCAGGATGTTGCGTCGCTGCGGGAGGGGCAGCACCGGGATGGTGGATGAAATCCTTGTTGAGGCGGCTTGATTATAATGTATCGAGTACCATACTCCTCCGCGGACCACGGTCGTGCAGTCGTCACAACAAGGAAGGAATCTGGCCCGTCGCGAGCCTGAGAGCTGCATTAGGAGGCCGCGCCGTGGGGGAAGACCGCCTGGGCTGTCATCTTCGGAAGGGGACTGCTGAAGGAATTTGCCAGCAACATGAGGGCGGAGGACCGGTACGCACAACGAGAGAAGAACCCGCCGTCGGCCGTCACGATACTCCATATCCACCAGGCCATGCAAGCTACGGCGATAATGCCAAGCTTGGACCGTGGTCGCATATCCGGCTGAGGACAGGATTGACAGATGCTCTTCGTTCCGACAGCAGCACGCGTATCATCTGGCAGCCTGACGACGGCGAGGAGGTGCTTCGCCCAAGAAGAGGTGTTCCCTCGAAAGGTTCTTGCTTTACTTACGAGAACAGATTTGGGCGGTAGATATCGAATACCCGACTAGATGGAGCTGATCGTAGTACGGTGAGAAGACGGGCAGGAGATAATAGAACAGTGTCAGCCGAAACCCAATCGATGAAGTCTATATTGCTTCATGCCGTCGGTATTGTCCTAGGCTCGGTATGTGAGGCATGACCAAAGTTGTCATAATCACTCGGTAGAACAGATTATGCCGCGCCCGTTGGTATCATCTTTTCAACTAGCCATGCACAAATTCATAAATAATATCTTGTTGAATGTCATGAGAACATCCTCACCTTCTGCGGCTCTTGTCTCCATGCCACATCTATTTCAACATTTGATTGGAAAGTCTACATCTCGATGCAGGATGCGAAACTTGGAGCTTATCTACGTATGGAAGCGTTTGATATTTGTTCAAGCCTCTGTGATCGCCTTAATGGCAAATCTATATCAACCACAGACCCAGTCCAGTGGAAAAGGTGATGTGGAAAAACTTATAGAAATCGGAGATTCGCACCTGCAAAAACGGAGGGTACACCGGTACATCACCTAGACCCTATCCAAACACTTAAGACTAACTTACATCCCTGAAGCTAATTTATACCTTATGGGTAGTCGGTAGTTGATAGGTATGGGTACTCAGGTAACGAGTGTGGGTAGGAGAGAGGAGGGTAGGAGAGAGGAGGGTAGGAGAGAGGAGGGTAGGAGAGAGGAGGGTAGGAGAGAGGTATAGGTAGTAGGTGTAGGTAGTGGGTGTAGGTAATAGGTATAGGTAATGGTAAGTGTACTTAAGTAGGTGTTATGGGAGTGGGTGTTATGGCAATGGGTGGTTGGACGTGGTTGGATGAATTTCTTTCTACCTTGGTCTGTTTGCAATGAACGAGTACGTTAAGTTCTGGTAACCTTGCCCGCCCTCACCATAATAATACGTATGCATGTCCTTTCCTCCATCGTGTTAACATCCGAAATGCTGCCTTCCACTCCTTCGTTAACGTATGTGTATCCTTGACAGTCATTAGTTGGCTTTCTGTTTCCCGCGCCTCTTGTCCTCTTTCTCCTGCTTGTCTCTCTGTCGGCGTTCCCTCTCCCACTCGACCGCATCCTTGACGACCTCCTCGTGCCAGTCCGCCCCAGACCTTGGGGCATATCCCAGCACCTTCCTCGCCTTCCGAATGTCGTACGTGTGGTCTTGCGTACACCACTGGTATCCCTCCACGCTGAACGCCGGCGGCGGCTCTGCCATCCCCAGGGAGAAAATGAGCATCACCCACCAGACGAAGTAAACGGCGACGCACATCACCCACGCCGGGATGACCCTGACCTTGGTCTTTTCGGCACCGGCGACGTCCTGGCCCCGTATGGCCGCGCACGTAACGCTCGTATGCCACCACAGGGGCACGTCCTCCCCGTCCGACGCGTTGAAGGCCTCGCCCCCGACGCCAGGCCTCGCCTCGATCAGCCCCTTGGCGGCGAGGATGTGCAGGTCGGCGCAGTTGCCGGCCTCGACGAAGCTCGCTAGGTTGTCCCCCCTGCCGACCCGGAATATGGGCCGACGCAGGTCCTGGAAGAGGTCGAACATGAGCGAGAGGGCCTGGCGGTCGCGGACGCCGTAGATGTTAGCCGGCACGACGACGCAGGTCTTGAGCCCGCCCTTACGCCAGCTCTCGTTCGAGTCGAGCACCAGGTTGTGGGCGGCCCCCTTGGTCCAGGCGTACTCGAGCACGCACTTCCACGGCCATTGCCTGCCCGTCCAGGTAGGCTCTGACTCCCGGATCTTGGAGTGCTTCTTGGTGGCGTAGACCGAGTTGGAGGACGTGTACACCAGCGCCTTGATGGACGGTCTCTCCTTGGCCAGGCGGATCAGCGTCTCCGTCCCCGTGACGTTGGTCCTGTAGAAGTCGCCGCTTTTCCCGTAGGTCGCGTTGGGACTAGCAGTGTGGAAGATGACCTCTGGGCGGACGTTGTCTAGGATCTTCGCCACCTCGGCCGCATCGGTGATGTTACAGGTGAGATACTGGGCCTTAGGGCTGTCGTGGACGTTTTGCGTGATGTTCCGGTCGACGATGCACACGGGGCCGCAGTCCGGGTCCGCGAGGAGCTTCCCGACCAGGTAGAAACCAAGAAAGCCACAGCCGCCCGTCACGAGAACCGTCCCGAGGCGCTGGGACGGTGGCGGGGCGGGTGGCGTCGATGAGGGGGTCTTGAGCTTGGGCGCCATGTCATATCATTTGGTCTGTGGTGCGGGACTGCGGCTGAAGTTCTAAGTTGTTATTGGGGAAGTGGACAGGTGTGCGTCGTGTCGCGAAAAGGCATGTAGTTGTTTAGGGAGGGACGGACGCGGACCGGAAGCTTAGACTAGGCCGAGACACGTTCGCTCCTCGCACCTGCTGTGCAGCATTCCGCAGTCCGGCATGCAGTGTGACGCCCGGAAAGGGCGAGCCGCTGCGTATACTTGGCGTACGCCTGGGCCGGACTTTCGCTCGCAGCCGGCCAACAGCAACCCCGCCCTGCCAACCTGCTTAATCTTACTTTCCCATAAAGTTGTAATACGACGTAGAATGCAGAGCACAGCAAGAGATATGGTGTTGAGGGTATTGCCAACACACCTAAGCTTCAATTATGACGTCGACCGCTGCAAATACAAATGGGAATATGCATTTAAAGGGGCAGGAGTTGTTGCTTCCTTGAACCCCTCATCTTACCACATAGAGAATAGCTATATTATCAGTAGATGCCGATTCCTCATCTTTGACTTGATAAGCTCTAGGACGGTCACCCAATCTGTGCGGGCGTTATAGGTTTTTCCACATCACCTTTTCCACAGGACTGGATCTGTGGTTGATATCAAGGCTTCTCAATTTGCCAACAAGGCGATCACAGAATTTGCTCGACGATTCTGAAGTGGTGATCTCTACACCGTACTTTGTTTTGTAGATGTTTAAAATCCGCTGGAGCGACGGACAGTTCGCTTTCCAGTTTACTTCTGAGCCAGCGAGGACTTAGGCCTGACGAAAGACGAGTTCAGGAAGGAGCTGAGGCTCGCAGCGGTTCTGACGTGCAAATCGATTGTCAAATATGAGCTATGTCACGCCTGGGTTGCAGATTGTGTACCTGCCACGAAGACGAAAAGGGACGAGATCGGGAAAGAGCTGGGGCAGGACTTGCTAGCACTTGAATGAATGAATCGAGTAGTCCCGGTACCTCGAGACCATTTCATGTTTGCGCCGTTTGTTATTTCCACCTTGCCACCTGCCACTCCCCTCTGCAACACCCTTTTGACTCGATTTTGAAGCGCTGCGGACCTTTGAAACGAGCTTCGCCTCATACTGATCAATTCAACTTTGCTTCTTTCTTAGTCTGGACATCGGCCAGCCCCTCGATGCAGCTCCTTCTCGAAAGTAATCAGCAAGCTTGTGCGACCTGCTCGCTTCCAATACGACGTGGTATGCCGCGACCCGACTGACCTTCCTTGCTCGCGACATTCTTGCAAATAAACTGACATTGAACCTTAGATTCATCTCGCTGAGTCGCGTCCTCGACTGCACCACCACACCCGCCTGGATCAAGCCAGCTGAGCACTTCGTCGCAGCTCGCTGGTACCTAACACAGTTTCCGCCATGGCACCTTCCGACGGCGACCAGAATACCAGTCTGCAGGGTGAAGCTCTCGAGGACCCTGCAAAAGCGCAGCACGGTGAAGCCAACCAGCTCGGTCAGACCACCACTCTCGCGACTTTCCACCACTACATGCATCTCCCGTTCGAGCTCCGAGAACAGATTCGGACTGCTGCAATCGAAGCAGCCTTCCCAAATTCAACCCCGTGGTGGGGCCAGTGCGACATGCCTTGTAGTCGGTTGGCTTTGATTTCCAAAGAATGGCGGGACAGTGTGGAAAGGGCTCTTTTCGCCGAGATTCGAATTGATCCATCCGATGATGAGGATGTCGCGAGGTTCAAGGAACTCCTCACCGATACACGAAAAAGGTCTCTCAAGCGTCTTGACATTAAGATTGATGACAGCGAGGACACATGTCCTTGGCATGAGGAAATGGGCTTCTTGCGGATTAGTCAAGTGATGGAAAAGATCGGACGGCTTTTCCAGTATATCAATTGCTGGGAGTTCTGCAGAGATGGTGAGAAGCAGCAGTTCATCGGAATCATCTTTACAGGAGCGCGCCATCACCTTGGATGGCGCTCACGAAAGGACGAGCAACCTCGCATGGCTACAAGCTCGCTATGGGAGAAGAGAGGTCTGGACATTGTCACCAGTAGCGGTCTCATCCCTCCTAACATGGCGTTGTGGGCTATCAAGTCCGAATTTCCATTGTCTCTCAGCATGGTGACACACCTCACTTTCCCTCCCGATTGCGTACCATTGTCTGCTGCTCAGAGGATCGTACAAACAATGCCAAACCTGGAAACATGCGTCCTCGAGGTCAGATTCGGAAGTGATTCCCAAGAGGGATGGAGAGACTTTACTGGTAAGCTTCCCCAGGGCGTCAACAAGGGATACGAGACTCACTCCTATTCAACTCCAGGTTTCATCAACCAGCTACGCATCTCGGCGCCTTCTCTCCGAAATCTAACGCTTCACAGCAGAAACTGCGCCAGCTGCCAATTTGCCCCAGCGAGCATGGTGGAGTTCGCAGCTGTTTTGCGAGACTATAGCCAGAGCCTCGAGTGTCTGCGCGTCACTGCTTTTGACCTGCACGACGCTTTCTTCCTGCAGTCCTCGGAAGGACTTACACCATCCTTTCCAAGATCGAAATGGGAATGGCCAAGACTACGCGAGCTTGAACTGAGCGCCTTCCATGAGCGATCTAATGCGGGTCCAGAACAGCTGACAGCCACACCAGTCGACATACTGATCGCCGCGGGAAGAGCTGCCACAGCCATGCCGGTTCTAGAGACTGCTGACATTCAAGTAGCGCCACGACACTATTTATCCGTCGGACGAGAATCTTCCAAGGAATTTGAAGGTTTCTGGAACGCCTTCGCAATTCTCGTAGGATTTGATGAGGAGGAAGACGCAAGGATCTTGGCTGCATGGGCACATTTCATGGGGGCTGAGGCAAGGCTGGTCAAAGAGAAGCTTGGGAGTTGCGACGAACACGGACTAACTATGAGACGTTACAAGCCTCTTGCGAAGCCGGGTCTTGATACTTAGCTGTAAGAATTCCAGAAATGAGAAGGAATTCTACATGTGCTGCTTTCATGTCATTCCACTTCTGTTCCGTTCGTTTTCTTCACTTCTGTTTGCTGTCACTGGCTGGCCCATTCACCACCACCAAATTCACTTGAATTGGAAGTGATCTGAATTTTTAGGGCAACAAATATTTAAAGCATCGTCCCGTACCCTGCGGGTCAGATACCTTTTCTTCCTCTACCATCCCACCCTCGGTCAGCTCTCCTTTTCGAGCAGGGCTTTCCAAACACATGCTGCCTCGAGGAACGCACCTCCGTGCAGCTCCTCTACGAAAGCAATTCCTGCGTCTGAGCGGCCGTGCCCCCTCAGTACGAGGTATGTCGCTCCCCCACTGATCAACATGACCTGCAAACGAGCTTGCAAACAGACTGACTGGAGCCATAGATTCACCTCCTCAGACTTCGTCCTTGCTCCTCGATATCGACTCCTGATAAAGTCCATCCGAAGCATTGTCGCCGCAACCTCAACTCTCGCATTGCCGTAGCCATGGCAACCCCGAATAACGACGAGAGCACCAGCCTGCAGGGCGTCCCTGATGCGCAGTATCGACAACTGATGAGCTGGGATGTACCGACGAGCTGGATTGTACCGAGGAGATGGGGGGAGTCAAACGGTTTCGACGGCGAGATCGACAGCGAGATCGACAGGACGCACACAGACTGGCAGCCACTTGATCCCATGCAGATTGGAGGCGCTACGGAATTCCATAGCTTCATGGAACTCCCCTCACACATTCGAGAATTGATTCGCGAAAAGGCAATCAATCAAGAAACCATCACCGGGAGACAACGTGTTTGGTGGTACAACCCTTTCGTCACCAACCACACTTTATCTCGTTGTTTGGCACCAGTCTCCAAAGAATGGCAGGCGGACATCGAAAGCCACCTATTCGGAACAATTCGAATCAATCCATCAAATCGAAAGGATGTCTTGATGTTCAAGAAACTATTCAAGAAAGACCGAAGAGGATACCTCCATTCGCTTGAGATCATCGTTGACGACCGACCGACTGGCCCTTGGCACAAAGCCCATGGCATATTGCAGATCAGCCGGGCAATGGAAAAGGTCGGGCGTTTTTTTCACCACATGAACTCTTGGAAGGCCCATCAACTTGCAGATCTGGCGATCAGTTTTGTGTCGTTGGAGTTGGGCTTCCCGGAAGTCAAATTCGCGCCGAAAGGCCTGCCTTCCATTCAAACTTCATCGCTCTGGCTGGAGGGCCAGCTGAATTTGCTCACGAACTCGGATCTAGCATCCGACATGCCGCTGCGGTCCATCTTGGCTAGGTTTCCGGAACGCTTCCGCATCGACAGCAGGCTCGCATTCCCCCTCGATTGCGTTCCGTTGCCGGCTACCATAGCCATGATAAGAACGATGCCAAATCTGGTGTCCTGCTCATTCGAGCTTTCCTGCAAGAACTCCAGTGAAGAGGGCATGGCGAATTTGACTTGTAAGCTCCCAATCGGCGTAGGAGTGTCGGTAAAAGCCAGACGCTGACACGAGTACAACATAGATTTCGTCCAGCAACTACCTACTCTGTTAGCTGGTCTCAGAGAGCTGAGAATCCGGCTCTCAGACATAGACCCCGATTCGGCATCTGTACCATCCAGTGTCTATTGGCTTTCCGCTACTCTGCGAGATTACAGCCAATACCTCACAATTTTGAAGGTCGAAGGCATCCTCATGCAACAGAATTTCTTTGACTCATTCGGTCTTGATCGGGACTTCACATTTGCAGCACGGGCATGGTATTGGCCAAATCTTGAAGAGATCGACCTGCAATTCGTCACGTTTGGACCATCTCCTGGGCCATTCTCAGAACCGAAGCAGTTGAGTCTTACACCAGCTGAACTGCTCATCGCTGTAGGAAGAGCTACGTTTTCCATGCCGAAACTCCTATCACTTCGAATTTCTGTCACCGATGTTTCAGAGGATACGCCATTCAGGTCTTCATTTTCTATCAAGAAACAAATATCTACCGGGGACTGCCGCGTAAAGTTGTCGGGGTTCAGCAAGGTCCAGGAAAATTTCATCTTAGAAGGATGGATTTTTTACATGCGGGCCGAGGCACGACTCGTCAGCGAGATAAGCAAATACTTTGATTCAGATGATGAGGGCTCTGATGATGGTGCATGCATGTGGCTGTCGACCACAAGGATTTACAGGACTTGTCTCGAAGACGAACGACGCAAAGTAAGCCACACGCTCGGCGTTGCGGCGTTGTGGCCCAACGCTAGTTTCCTCGAGGCTCAGCGTGTGGCCCGGATCAAGTGAGGCAGACATTCCGTGCTACTGTGGCGGAAGGTTAAGGTCGGGGGCCCATGTGCGGTCCTGATCAACCGCTCGGATTGGAAAGGTACATGGTAGGGATGCCCTTCTTCTAGTACGGAACGAGTAGCTATGCTATGACAAGCGATGCCAATTTGCTGTAGCGGTACTGGTTGTAATGAATTATATAATCAAATATGCACCCAGAGCAATCGCGTGAACTCCCACCCAATCTCCCATGAACTTATTCGGGACCCCTGGCGTTGTGGTTGGACACTCTCAAACTCTGTGCAGCAGAAGCATAGATGCTATCGCCAATGCTAACCTCGACAGACCTGCCATTTGAGGTGCAATGCAAAGTTATTTCAATGCTGAATCGTTCCGAAAGACTGCAAGTTGTCTTTGCTTTTCGAATGTCTTCGTAATCTACGAGTCCCGCGGCCTACGCCAATGCCGGAAAGCAAGCCACGCATGGCGGTCGTAACTCACCTGTTCTCCGGAGGCGTGGCTTTCTCACCCACAAGCGTCGTACTTTCGCCCCTGATTTCTGCGCCCTCGACTTCCATGTCAGATTCATTGTCGTAGGTCATGTAAGCGTCCTCGTCAATGTCCCGGTGTCTGATCCAGAAAATGGCCGTCTGTGCGAAGAGCACGATGGCCGGACCGAACCAGATCCACTATAGTGGATGTATTAGGAAAGGTTCTCAGCGAGTAGCAGTAATGACATCCCAAGGCAGAACTTACAACAAGATACGGGTCCTTAATCACAGGAGTCAGGACCTCGCCAGCGGCGGCGTAGAGCGCCGTCATGAAGAGGCATACAGAGAAGACCACCGACTTCATGTTCCCAGGGGCACGAGAGTATGCCAGCTCATAGGATGTCACGTTGACAAAGATCTCGGAGACTGCGCCGAGTATGATCATGGGTAGTTCCCACCAGACAGAGA
Organism: Diaporthe velutina; assembly: GCA_038088505.1. NCBI lineage: Eukaryota > Fungi > Ascomycota > Sordariomycetes > Diaporthales > Diaporthaceae > Diaporthe > Diaporthe velutina. Next base: position 96,575 of record JBBWSJ010000137.1, read on the forward strand.
TTGGCGAGACGTCGTTGCATGTTGAAGCCAGATACCCACAGGGAGATGTGCGGTAAACATAGAGCTGTGCGAGCCCACCACAGATACCGGAGATTGCGGCGATGATCAAGCCGACGGTCATGCGCTTGATGCGGCCGAACCTGATATTCTTCTTGGCCAGGAAAGGGTAGACTCCATAGGCCATAATCGGGGTGAAGATGACGATGGTCAGTGAGTTGAAGTTGGTCAGGAGGTCGTTGGGCGCACCATTCAATGTCATTGATCCGGCCAGGTTGGATGCGGCAGCGCCGATACCTCCATCGTTGAGCTGGTAGATCGGGATGTAGAGAAAGACCTGGCAAGCTGCCCAGGTACGGCCTACATCAGTTACAAGGTGATTGTTCCAGCTCACGGCTCTCCCTTTCTCTGCCAAGACAGCCGGGCGAGCGGCGTCCCAAAAGTCCTTCTTCCAAATCATGAAGCTGTTCTCCTTGCAGCAGATCCATGTTATTTTGAAGAAATCGTTCAGCTCCGATCCCAGCGGTGGCTTCTTGACAATCTTGTTCTTCACCCCGACGAAGATGACAATGACCAAGATGTAAATAATTGTGGGCAGAACGAAGGCCAACCAGAAGCCGACGTAGCGCTCCGCGTAGGTAGAAGCGAGGGCGAAAAAGGCGCCAATATTGATGAAGCCATAGTAGATAACCATTATGCGCTGGATAGTGGTCTCCGGATCGACAAGAACCTTTTCCCCGGATTTCAATACCTTCGTGTACTCCCGCTGGTGCTGATATTGGTCGATCACCGTCGGTGCGACATTTGGCTTGAAGATGCCGGCACCGATCGCCAGCATAAAGAAGGAAATCATGAACGGGGATATTCCATTGCCAGCTTGTAATATGGATGGGGCAGCCCCGCCAACCATGATGACATGAGCCACAGCGCCGATACCTGCTCCCCAGATAATGGTCTTATATCGGCCAAGCTTTGTGTCTGCTATCCAGGCGCCGAGAATGGGGAAGACGTAGGCGAAGAAAGTGAACAAAAGAACCAGTGCCGAAGCAAACTGTACACCTTTTCCCAGAGCCCCAGGTACGCCATTAACGTCTGACTTGGCCACAGCTCCTGCCCCGTTGCCGCCTTCGGGGAGAGGGTACTCCATGAAGTTGTTGAACACGCCAGTCGTGGCGTAGTACGAAGCTCGCTCAGCCAGCTCGGCGACACAGAGGATATAGGCGAGGGGAGGAATCTTGTCGGGCACCTTGCGAAGAGTGCTTCGCTCCTCGTCGGTAGGCAGGGGATATTGCTCATGATCGTAGACTTGGGTGGTGGCCGTGGAGGACTTGGTCGCTATCTCTGTGTCGACATTGGCCTTTTTCTCCGCAACCGTGCCAACTTCTGGATGGATGGCGGGGGGCTCTTGGTAAGGAGGAGGAAGGATGCTGGCCTCGCCATGATCTGTCGAAAGTTTCGCTACCGTTGTGTCAGTAAAAAGGAAAAGGGGGAGGGGTTAATATGGACTTACACATCTTGGCTCGTTGGAACAACACTGCTCTTCAGTCGTGGCCCACAAACACAGATTAATCTCGAGGGGTGCCGATCTACAGAAGGCGAGGGATGAGAGAGAATATACCAAGAGCAGGGAAAAGAGCACATCGGAGATATAAGTGACGAGTGACGAGCAAACAAGATGTATGTGACATTGCATGCAGTGCTACCACGGCCCATGCATTCCAATTCAAGTGCCGCCCACCATGATCCCGGTTTATCGTTACCCTCCAGACCCACAAGCCGTGATGTAGTATCGTCGGTATCTCTCCTAGTAGGAACCCCGGCTTCTCAGATGAAGCAGTCTAGCTGACTCTTCTCCTGATATCGAGACCAGGCTTGCTATCGAGGCATGACCAAACGACATATCACGCCTTCGCATATCGGAACCAGGGTGCGTCTGTTGACACTTCATTGAACTTTGATTGGCTGCCCTGAGCCTCGGCGAATAATTACAACGCATTCGGAACCTCAAATCGAGAGTGAGTCCTCACTTTAGGCTGTCCGCTCGACATCTCTTCAGACGGATGGAGATATGCCCTGACCCATGTCTGGAGCCGAGTAAGACCCCCTGAGACCCACAAGAATAAGCTCTCGCCCGCCCGAGGTCAAGCTTTGGTATCTCTTACCCGTCGTCTGTTCTCACGGACGAGGAGTTAGCCTCCCGGCTTGCTCAAAGCTTGTCTTTCATCCAGAGACCACATTTGCCATTCCACCGACGAAGGTGTGCTCGCTTGGGATAGACGATGGTGACATTGGGGCATTGCGTATGCATGAAACGAAACGAAACAGCGGAGCCAGCGGAGTGGTCCAAGCCACACATTGATTGCAGCGGCAGATAAGTCCAGGCCGAGGCAAGAGAATCGAACCCTCCTACTCAGATTATCTCTTCGTCAGGGCGCGAGTCGTGATGCAAAGTTGTGAGCACAAATCTGTGGACTAGGCAGAACTTATTCCAGCCTGCAGGTTCTTCCATATTGACGAGTGAGAATCTATGGCACTACCCTTCGATCCAAGAGAGACAGCAAATGGCTGCGTCCTCTGTACAGCGCCTGTGAGCCGCGTTCAATCTCATGAACATGCCAGGAATTTGCCAGAGACGAATCCAAAGGGGAAGGTCATATCCTAACGTTGCATGCGGACGGTTGCGTTATCAGTCGGATCCATTTGCCCGTCCAAGATAGCCAAGGATCATCCCCACGAGGACGTGGGGAAGACGAGATATGGGGATTGCGGACAATGATATCCACGCAACTGGCTAGGGTGGCCCTGCTGAACTTAGGGCGGTAACTTGATTAGGATAATGTTTACGGTACCACTTCGGACGCGTGGTCGTGATAGTAATTGGAATGGCCTCATACTCCCTACCCGCAAAAACCATTCGAAATTCACTCCATCGACATAGAGCTGTTGGTGATAATATACCTAGGTATTCATTCCACGGGAGCTGGTGCACGTGGTCTACGCCGAGAACGTCCGGATAAAGTATGTTGGACTCGGAGATGAATTCAGTTCATTAGCCCGTCGCGGCATTTCTCGCCGCCCTCCCAAATCGATGTAGGCCTTGATTCAATGGAGCTTCCAACTACCGATATCTGAAATTATACCTGCGTTAAACGTTCCATATACATCGAAAGAGGGATACCCTAGATCCCGTGCCAAGAGATGTCAACAAAGATCAATGGGAATTAGTCTCCAGTGGGCTGGCTTGGCAAAAGCTTGCCTACTTTAGTACCTAGAGTGAGCTAGAGGAAAATGGATGCACACACACCTCTAGGAGTGGTTTGGGAGGCTATATGCTGCTAGCCAGGGCTTCTTACTCCCAGTGTAGTCTGGGTAGATGGCACGTCTTGAACAGATGAAGCGCACCAAATTCGTAGGTTGACCTCTCCAATTACTGAAATGCTGGTTCAGTCATCCACTCCAGCGCCAGACTCTTAAGTAGGTAGAGCTTTTAGTTGGCTCTCGTACCAGACCGCTTGGACCTCGAGGACATCATGCGTGGCATGTCTTGACCATAGCCTGACTTAAAGGTTCAAGACAGGCCTATGCCAGGCCATGTTCAGATGGCTGGCTCTCTTAACTGCTGAATTTTCTATTTTCTTCTGGCATGCATTCTGGTCATGCTTCCTCCAAGATCAGCGTACCTCAAAGATAGACTGAAGAAATTTCTTGTAGTATACAAACTATACCTATTATCAGTACCCAGTAATATGAACATTCTCACAAATTATATCAGCCAAGACCAGAGGTGAGATGCGTAGACCTAGCTTCTCAATCCCCGTAACTCAGGCTAAAGCAGGTTTGATAGGCATTCACTTCTGACATAATGGGTGTCGATTGGGCTGATGTCTCTCTATGTTGCTGTGAGTTCCGGCCCATTATAGCTTCAGCCACAGGTTTGAACATAGCACGAGCAATAAGACGAGGTGAGAATCCGATGATCTCCTAAGAAAAGTTTCAAGTTTCTGTCTATGTCATCATTATGAAGAGGCAGCCATGCAAGTGACTGCAAACCTTTTCCTCGCTGCATAATACAGGCCTCGAGCCTTTGCCTCCCAGGCCTATCCTCATGAATCCATTGTCAAGAGTCCCACTCTGACACGGTAGGACATGCTCCAAACATTCTGGGACCATTTCCTCTCCAGGCTATGCATTTATAGCGTCCATGCTTTTTCCTTCTTTGACAGCCGCTTCTATCGTCGACCTCAAGCCTGTTGAGCGTTCTGGCCTCCTCCCCCCTGCTGCTGTTGCTCCAATTTCTGCTGCTCCCGCGCCAGTTTCTTCTGCTCTTTCGCCACTTTTCCGCTTCCCCTCTTTCCGCGATGCTTTCCATGTTCCTGCTGTCCCTGGTTGTTGAGCGCATTCTGCTGCGGCATTGGCTGGGCCTGGGAGTGTTCCCCTTTGTCCACCAATTCCTTCTCCTTTTGCTTTGCTTTGCTCTCCTTCTCTGTCACCCTCAGACCCTTGAAGTACTTAAGCGATCGTGTCTGCTGGTTCAGATTGCGCCCATAAGCATTCCTGGTGCCAGTGCCAGGTTCGCTGGTGTCATGCTGAACGTCAGAGCTGCTGCCGGAAGATCGGCCCGGAGCGAAGATGGAGTTGGCAAGGCCGTGGGTCTGACGAGGCGGATGTGGCGCGCCACCATCATTTCCGTCCTGGTCGTCATCATCGTTGCCACCGGTTCCATTGTGGCCATGGGAACCGCCGCTTCCGGGAGGCGGGCCTCGAGGGTCATTGTCGTGAGGCTCATCGTCGTCTCCGCCATCACAGGCGTCATCATCATCATCATCGGTGTCCTCATCTTGTTCCTTCTTCTCTTTCTCCTGATCCTGCTCCTTCTCTGTCTCCTCATCTTGCTCCTTCTTCTTTGACACCTCATTTTGCTCCTTCCGTTGCTTCGAGATGGCTTTCTGCTGGCGGGTTTTGCGGCGGTTCGGCTTCTTGTCCTCCGTACCGTCTCGAGACAGCATGTGGCCTAGGAAGTCGCCAAGCAATCGTTCGTCAGTTTCTTCGGGATTGGTCTGGCCGGAGGCTTGGGCATCAATCGCGTTGTCAGACTCACCCGGTTCCTCCACCTCAGGCAACTTCGGCTGAAGCGTGTCATCGTCGTCCTTGCTTGAAGTTCGAGGTCCAGTACCACCGCTATCACCAGAGGGGCCGGCCGACGTGATGCCATTCCGGCTCTGCGGGCGCCCTCCGGTGTTCAACCCAGGGGGACCACCGAGAGGGACGCCGCGAGTTCCGTCGTGGGCTTCAACGCCGTCCAGAATGGTTGGTTCCTCAGGGATGGTGGGACTGAGAGTATTGACCGATGGCATGCCGCCGGGGATGGTCGCTTGACCCCCGGAAATCACCCCAGGCGGACTAGCGTCGTCGTCGTCCGGCTCATCGTCATCATCGCTGTCATCATCACTCTCCTTCTCTTCCGTCTCCTCATCCTGCTCCGTCTGCTGCTCAGCCAGTTGCTGCCACGCCTTGGCTGGATCTAGCAGATTCTTGCCTTTCTCAAGCAGATCAAGCGAGAACTCTGCTGGGCCCTTCTCTTCTCCCGGCTGTTTTTGCTCTTGCTTTGACTGGCTTTGTGCTTTCAAATAGCGATCCAACGCCCTCTGGTGACTTGCATGACGTGTTTGCAACTTTTGTCGCCAAGAGTCCAGCGTTTCCTGCTCTTGCGTTGATAGGTTCTCGCCTTCTTGTTGCTGTCTCTTCTCCTTGTCAATCTGTGTCATCGCCTTTCTAAGGCCCTCCTGGGCCATTGCCTCGAAGTAGCGTGCCCTCCGCAACCCCTGGGATGCATTTCTCTTTGGCTCCTGCTCGGCCTGGTCTTGTGCACCAATGGCGTCGTCTCCTCCACCGGTGCTGCCTGGGCCGTGAGAAACACCGCTGCCCGAAGATGAGGGCGAAGCGAACATGGAGTTTGCAAGGCCCTTGGGCTGACGAGACGTGCTACCGTCATTTGAGCTCTGCTTATCGCCAGCTTGTTCCCGGTTGGGCGGGCCAGAGAGTTGGGCACCAGTCGAGCTGCCAGGCTCACACAGTTCCTTGCCCTTCCGCTGCTTGAGTCGAAGCGTGCCATCGTTGCCCTCGCCCGAAGGTCGAGGTCCACTGTCATCACCATCCCCGAGAGGAACGCCGCGAGTGCCGTGATGGTCGTCAGCGTCGTCCCTTAATTCATCAGGGATGGTGAGAGTGGAAGTGTTGTCCGATGACATGTTCGTGTTGTCTGGGGTGGCGTGGGAGTCGGAAGGGCCGATGCCAGAAGAGCTTGTGTTGGCGGCGTTTTGTCTCCGCTTGAAGTTGGCATAAATATGCTGCTGAACATCCTCCGTGCCCAATAGCTCTTCCACAGCTGCTTCAACCTGAGAACGCAAGCGTTCCCGCTGAGATTGCTGCTTCAAAGTCAGTTGCGCATCGTTGACAGCCGTCCGGAATTTGTCACTGACCAGGTAGTTCTCCACGTATTTCTCGACCTGGAGCCGAATTTCGTCGTCGAAAGCAAGCTGGGAAATGGAACCAGCTCCTTGATTCTCCAGGGCTTCCACACGCTCCGTCGCAAGGGAGATATCCTGGCTGACGCCGGATATGCCCGACCAGATGTCAGCAACGTGGTTGTCCAATTCCTGTCCGATGACACCAACACGTTCGGCCACGTCCTGCTTCATGGCAGCAATGTGCTTGTCCACTCCGTCATTGATCACTTTGAATTTCGCGTCGGTGCTGGTGGATTGCTTCTTCACCGATTCGTCAAGACCCTTGAGGCTCGATCTGGTCTCGTCCTGGAATTTCTTGGCAGCATCATTCGAAGCGGCGAAGCTCCTGCCGATGCCGTCTTCCAGCTGCCTGTGAGCCTTCATGACCTGGTCGTGCTGCGAGTTGGCCTCAGAGCGGAGCTTGTTGGCCTGTTGGGTGATCTTCTGGTCGGCGTCGGAGGTGACGTCGTCCCGCAGGTGTTGCAGATCCTTCTGCTTGACCTGCTTGGCCTGCCCATCCTCCACAGCGTCCATCCTCGTCAGCAAGTCTACCACCTTGCCCTTGAGGTCGTCGACTTCCAGCCTCAGGCTGTCGTTCTCCTCCTTCACCTTGGTATTCTCCTGCTTGACCTCCTCGTACAGTTCGTTGGCTGTCTCCTGGTTCTTCTTGAGCTCTTTATACCAGTTGCTGGCTGTGTTCCTGTCCTTCGGAACCTGACTATTGACTTTCTCATTGGTTCTCTGAGATTCTTCTAGGCGCTTGATCGCAAGGCCATGTTGGATGCTAGTTTCGGTCAAGGAGGAAACATCCACCCGGACCCCGTCCGTCTCCGTCCAAAGAGCGGCAACACGCATGGTGAGCTTTTCTTGGTCTTCGAGGACGTCAGCAACCTTGTCAGCCTGTTGACCCAGTCTTCTAGCGAGCTCTGCGGGGGTTTCAGCGTCCGCTTCCTTGTTTTGCAGCTCGTCGACCCGGCGGATCATCTCCTGCAGCTCCTCTTGGACTTTCTCGAGTTCCTCAGCGTCTGCCTTTTCGGTTCGGATGTTCTCAGCCATGCGCCGGAGTCCATCCACATTCCGCTGTACCGTACGCAGGAGGTCGGCGTCACCCTTCGAAGTATCGAGACCATCAATCTTGTCAGATAGCTCGTCGATGATCCTGTCTGTCTCATCAAGGTCCACCTGCCTGGCCTTGTCCATGGTAAGGGCCAGAATATGATATTGGAGCATCTCGATGAGCTTCCTATGTTTGTTGAGCCTGCCCGTGAAGTGGCCGACGGAATTCGCCCAGTCTTTCGTCATGTCCTTCAGAATGTCCTTGATGAAAGTAATCCACCTATCCGCGCGGTCCAGTCGTTGCTCGTTTCGTGCACGCATGCCCTCGAGGTCGTTCTTGAGTTCGGCGAGGCCGGCGGCGTTGCTCGAAGATGTCGATGCCAGGTTCTTCAGCCAAGACTTGGCCCACCAGATGCTTACAATCAAAGCAAAGTCTGCTGGCAGGACAATGGCAAGCGATCGCTCGGGGGTGAAGCCGTAGATCAGGAGCAAGGCCAAGACAGCGGCCGAGGCGAGGTAGGCGATGGCCAAGACGACGAGATGGGCTGCCAGTATGATGAGCGGCTTTGACAAGCACCAAAGCGTCAGCAGGCAAATGACGAGCACGGTGTACTGTGATGCAGGCGGTAAACTGAAGTACCACTTCAGAAGAGGCTTCGGATCAGGAAGGTCGAAATCGAATAGGCGCTTGAGGACGTCGATGGGCTCGTCAGGTACGGCTGTTGGTTCCGGTTCTGGCATAGCTGGAGTGGGCGCTGGCATCGGTGTCGGCATTGGTGTTGCCATGGCTATTCCTCGCCACATCATCGACTTGTCGACCGGCATGGGCGTCGGGGCTGCCTGGCAAGGGCTTCCGAACGTGCCGGTAGGGACGAAGTCGGCGTGAGGAACCGGGATCGGAAGCTCAGTCTTGTTGGCTTGAAAGAAATCCTCAGCCTCGAACAGAGGAGAGATGTCCACAGGCGCCGGGTTGAGCACCCAGTCCCTGACCGACCAATCGATTAGGGCGTGTGCGACCAAGACGGCAGATCCGAGTGTGAGAATGGCGAGCAGGAATGACCAGAGAGCCCCCTTTGTACCGGACACCTGAGGCTGTGGCTCGAAGACCTTCCTGACCGAGGGGACATATGGAATGACGACGAGAGCAGGTGGTTCATGAGAGGGATCAGCGCCGTCCATTTGCTCTGGCTCGACAGGTTTATCAGGTTCCGCAGATTGATCAGTATCGTCAGAGTGCTCCGGTTCGGCAGCGAGGCTTGCTTCTTGGTCGGTATAAGTGGCAGTATCGTCGGAATCCTCAGCTTCGGCGCCAGGTGCATCAGACTGTGGCGCCTCGCACATCGGAAGCGGTGCTGGCTCCATAGCAGCTCGATAGATGGCGAGCTGAGTGATACAGAAGTGGACTATGGCGAGAGCCACGATGTAGACTATGCCGACTGGTTCGCGTCGGTAGAGGTGTAACAGGAGGAATCCGGAAAAGACAACGATCAGGATCTTGATCTCGTCGTCTTGGAGGCGATCGAAGCCGTGAAGAAAAGCGGCCGCGAGAGGTGACGTGGGGAAGAACAACATGTAGCAGTATAAAAACCAGGATGAGGGGACGAGGAGCGCCGGAAAAGAGTCGATTTGGGAATCCCAAAGGATGTAGCCGACGCCGAACATTCCGAGCGTCATGAGGAGACGCCACAACGCGCTCAAGGCGCGTTGTTTGACGTCGGGTGGCATGGTGAGGGATGTCGTGCAATCAAGGGTGGGTCGGTCAGGTTGATGTGGTCTCTAACATACAAGATCAGCTACTATCAAAGTACGATTGTTTGTCGTTGGTGCACTTGAATTGTTTACGGAGGGCTTGAATTGCAATTGATAGGACAAGGAAGATCAGCAGAAGGTTGATTAGAAAACTCACGTCAATGTATTGTTTCAGATGGTTCGACTATTCGTCGTACGGCACATTCGCCTCAATCTGGAGTCGAGAAACGAATTCCCTTTGCTCGAGATGGGCGTAGGCAGGTTTGTTTTAGGTGGGTGAGGGTATCAACAATTTGGAGGCGGAAAACAAGTTTCCTTTGCTCGATACTGTTGATGGGGTCTGGTATGGTGCGTTGTTGTGTCGAAAAAAGACAGCTCAAGGCAAAACCAGACTGGGTTGAGGGGAGGTAAGAAGGAAGGAGGGAAGAGTTGGGTTTGGGAGATGGGTTGGTCTTTCGAAATTTTGTGGAGCGGCCGTGGGCTGCAGGAGGGGAGCCTGGTTGCAAATCGAAGTGAATGGATTTTATCGCAGGCCACCAGCAAAATCTACGACTTCGTTTGTAACCCCTCTTCGAAAAATCGACCTAGCAGGCCTGCACTCGGGTGGCAGCAAACAAAGGGGACCATTTCACTCAATGACCGCACGAGCACTCTGGTATGCTGCATTTCCACCACAGTTCAGCGTCAGCCCTGAAACTCCAGCGACAATCGGAAATCGATCATAGATCTTGGGTATTAGACCAAGTGAGTACAGACTATCGTCTAAGTATAACAGTCATGGCTTCAACTGAACCCATCAGTTAGTAGAAGAGAGCCAGCTTGGGTTGGAAGATCAATCACTTCGTTGATTCGCATGGTCAATGCATGTGCGTGCGCATGGAATACTCTACCTCCAAAGGAGCTTGAGATCTTCTCCATAGCAGCTATGTGCGATCAATCGAAGGGGCAAGGCCACAGGCACGAGGTCAAAATACGAAAGGAAGCTTCGTCGGTGGCATTGTTTAATGGTGGTGGCCTGGCAATAATAATGCGTTTAAGCTCCTCGTCAGACCAACAAAGACGGATAGAGTGCTACATCTTCTAGCCTTTGCTGTCAGGCTTCGAATCCGTGTCAGCTGGCAGCCGTCTTGCACCTGTGTTCGTCTGATTAGCAGAGACTTCTATCTCATCTTCACTTTGAAGGCGAGTAGCGGAATAGATTCGATGAGGTGCATGTTTGAGATTGCCGCCCAACCAGACGGGAATTGTTCACTTGAACCACACGAGTAGGACATCATTTGACATGTACCACGTCAATCCCTCAAGAGAAAGTTACGCCACTCCTCTCGATAAATCGACATTTACTATACACACAGCAATTACGAAGTGATGGTGCCAAGGCCAGTGCCAATGTGGATGCTTGACGTCTACAAGGGAGGTCACGTGGGTGGTCAGCACTAACCTGCTTTGGGGGCGCCAACCTGCAATCAACATGGGGCGTCTTGAGGTTGCACTGTAGCGTTGGAAAATAATGTAGCGGCTGGTATCAAATCATTCGAGCAATTTACCCTAATACCTATCCCAATATTACGCAGCGAACCGCTTTCTCGATCAGTGAGGTTGAGCTCCACGCAGAATGGCCTAAGCTTAGCACGATAAGACCCCACAGCTAAGCGCTCAAAGCACGATGGACCAAAAGGCGGGACAAGGCTTCTCCGAGCCACGTGCCCTTCGCCTCATCCTCAGCATCGTCTTGTCAGCAGCCCTAGCATGGTTTCTACTGGGCCGCAGCCAGCGCCGTCGAGTGAGCATAGATCAGCCACCCTGCGAGCTTGAGCAGTCGCTAACAATATCGCAGGCTGAGCGTCGCTTTGCCGCCGAGAAAGGATGTCTGCCGCCAAGGATATGGAACTCGAGGTGGCCACTTGGCCTGGACATGTTAGTCAAGGCTCTCAAGTACGCCAGAACCATGCAGATCTTGCAGTTCTTCCTCGAGGTGGTCGACGACAACGGCACCACTTTCGTCCAGGAGTTGCTGGGGGCTACGGGAATTGACACGGTGGACCCGGAGAACATTGAGGCTGTCCTCTCTACAAACTTCGAAGGCACGTTAGTGATGGCCAAACAACGGGCACATTCAAGCTGACTCCAAGTGGCAACATCTAGACTATAGTCTTGGTCTGCGAGCTCCCCATTTCCGGCCTCTCCTTGGCAGCGGCATCTTCACCCAGGATGGCGCCCTCTGGAAGCACTCCAGGGCTCTTCTCAGACCACAATTCGCCGCGAATAGGTCCCAGAACTTCGAACAGATCAAGAACTGCGTCCAAGATCTCATCAAATCGATCCCAGGTGATGGTAGCACGGTCGACCTCCAGCCGCTCCTCTTCAAGCTGACCTTCGACACCACCATGTTCCTCCTCTTCGGCGACTCAGTCCTGGACCTCGACTGGGGCAAGGTCGCGGGCCAGGAATCGTCATTCGCACAGGCCTTCAACCTGGCACAGGATTACCTCGCCCACCGCGGCCGCCTGGGCCAGTTCTACTGGCTGCTGAATGACAGGACCTTCCGCGATGCGTGCAGGAGGTGCCACCAGTTCGTTGATGAGGCGGTGGACAAGGCGCTGAGGCCGAGCGGCAAGATACAGGAGAAGGCCAAGGAGGAATTGCACAGCAAGTATTCGTTCATTGACGCTCTTGCGGAGCAGACACAGGATAGACAGGTTCTGCGGGACCAGTGCTTCAATGTGCTGCTGGCAGGGCGCGACACCACTGGATGCTGTCTCTCCTGGTCGCTGAGGCTCCTGGCTCGCCATCCACAGGTTCTTCGACGCCTGCGGGAGGAGGTTGCCAGTGTGTGTGGCCTTGGAGCTGATTCGCAGCCGCCATCACGAGATGACTTGAAGCCTACACGAATGCCATATCTTAGTTTGGTGGTCAAAGAAGGTAAGCACTCATGCTTCAGGCCTTCTGCTCTTAGTGGCTGAGATCTAACTGGCTCTAGTCTTGCGACTCTACCCCTCCGTCCCCGTCAACTCTAGAGAGGCGATCCGCATGACCGCCCTGCCCGTCGGCGGCGGCCCAGACGGCAAGGCTCCCATCCTCGTTCGACCCGGCCAGGCAGTCGGCTACTGTGTCTACGCAATGCACCGCAGGAAGGATGTATATGGCGATGACGCGGAGGCGTTTCGGCCGGAGCGCTGGGAGGAAGACAGGCTGAAGGACGTAGGCTGGGCATACCTTCCATTCAACGGGGGCCCTCGTCTGTGCCTCGGCCAAGATTTCGCGCTGTTGGAAGTCTCGTACACCGTGTGCCGTCTGATCCAGACTTTCCCTCACATCGCCGTCCCGGATGCCGAGCCGCACGTCGAAGTGGGCCAGGAGAGGCAGACCCTGACACTAGTCGTCGCCAGTGCTGACGGCTGTCGTCTGTCCCTGAGCACTGGAGCTAGCCAATAGACTTCGGCCGTAACGCCGTTGCTATCACGAGTCGGACCGATCAACGCTGTAACTTGACAGGTGCGGCCGTGGGTAGTCTCTGTGAGGGCGCCAGCGCGATGGCTAGGCCGACATGGCGATGGTGGCCAACTAAAGGACAGGTGAAACAATATCGTCTGGTGAGCGCAAACCGTTGCCGTCAGGGGCCTGATTCTGTCGAGACGTCAAGCAATTATGCGCCCGTGGGAAGGTAGCGTTCGGGCGGGGGTGGGGAGGGAGGAGCTTGTCATGGGCGGGCCCGCTGCTGACAAGCTCCACGAGTTCGTTTGGCCCGGAAGAGTGGAGTCCAAACGTCGGGTAATTTTTCCTTCATTCAACGACCTGATGGCCTCGGCTGTGTCATATACATAATCAGCGGGCGTCGAGTCAGGTGTCAGTCGACGTCCCAAGACTCCCCGCGGGGAGCTCGGCAACAGCTGGAGCTCATCTCTGAATAAACCCTCGGCTGAGCGCACAGAAGTTGAGCTGAGCAGTCTACGTGATACCAAGACGAGGAAATAGACTTGATCTGAGGTTCAAGAACCGCCGTGCTGGAGCCAGAGGCACGGTTCCAATGGTCGGAGCGACCCAAAGTCTAGCAAGACAACAAAAAAGCGAATCCTCTGGAGCATCTCAACATTTCCCGGTAACAGTAGATGCAATTGTTGGACAGCAGGTGTCCTCTTGCGAGTCGCCGAGAGGATTTTGGGTTTGTCGACTCAGGTGGGTTCAGGCCAGCGGGTTTCACCAACAGCACCATCTGCTTCCTGGTGCAAAAGTTTAAATTAGGCTTTTGATTAGAGTTGCCGATGCATGCGCCTACGATTCGGCCCCCTCCGGGAGACACAAAATCTGACACAGCTCCCCAAGCGCACAATAGCGCGCGTTCCAGCGGCGGCTGTCATCCCAAACTTGCATTGGCTAAGAAGCCGTTGCGCTCGCAGCAGGTTTGAGCCCGGAAAGCGCGCCCAGAAACAGACGGGTTGGGCCGCAACAGGCTACATCAGACCCCATGCAGCCTGCAGCAGGAATTGGTCTGGTCTGGTCTATTTCGCTAACCCATTGCAGTCCCTGGGCTTGGCGTGACGATGGGATGCCTTCGGAACATTACTGCAGTCCCAAAGATGGGCGGGCTGGCGGGCTGGCGGGCTGCAGGCTGATGACGGAATAAAGTTCACACCTTGTCAGCGATTCGCGACCTCGCGAGTCGCATCTGCATGTCGGGAATGCACCTCTACTCAGGCACAACACAACATGGGCTTGCGCTCGGAGTTTCTCTTGTGGGTCCACACCCACACACACACACACTATGTGCAGGGCTACTTGTCTGTTCCAGAAGGGCCACCCACACCATCCGGGCATGTGGGCGGAGAGAGTTAATTCTAAGAAGGTTGTTATATCTTGTCGATGCCAATGTCTGCCAGCCTCTCCGAACCTAGCCTGTCTCGCTGATAATGTCTCGCACACATCAACCTCTTAACCAACGACCGACGGACTAGACACCCGACCCGAATATTGGCTTGATGGGCTAGCTTACGGACAAGATGGACTCGGATGTTCGAGGCTCGGATGTGGTCGAGCTGCCGATGGACAACAGGGCCGGGGTGGTGGTGGCCGTCGTCTCTACCGTCATACCACTTACTGGGCTCGTGGTCGCCATGCGCTTCTACGCTCGACAACGCCTCGACAACTGGATTGGATTGGACGATTGGGCTGTCTTGATAGCTACTGTGAGGCAACGATATCAGTCACGCCGGTGCAAGGCTGTTATTGCAGGGCACTAACACGGATTCCTCAGGTTTTCATCGTGGCCAAAGGCATCACCGTCTGTCTCATGGCCCAGGTGGGACTAGGACAGCATATATGGAACCTGAGCAATATGCAGATCCAAGAGTACTTCAAGGTACGCCTACCTGGGAACAGCCAAAGCTGCCTGCTTCCTTGCTAATGGCTGCCAACAGCGCTTCTACTTCGCCATCATCTTGTACTACAGCGGGCTGGGCTCAATCAAGATTGCCCTGCTGCTGCAATACCGGCGCATCTTTGCTTCGAGGCTCCGCCGGACGGTCAACATCGCACTGCTTATCATTGGCTCATGGAGTATCGGCCTGGTAATGCTCTCCATTTTCACCTGTCATCCGATTCGGGGTTATTGGGAAAAGGACACCAAGGCCACCTGCATTCCCACATTCCAGTGGTATATCCACAGCGCCGGCAACATACTCAGCGACATAGTGATCTTCACCCTGCCCATACCGGTACTGTGGAGCATGCGAGTCTCGATAGGCCAGCGACTGCTCCTTATACTGGTGTTCTGCTTGGGTCTCTTGTGAGTGGATCTCAGTCTATGTGGTGGTTTTGACCTGGCTGACAATGTACCTGCAGCAACTGCGCTATATCAGGCATCAGGATCAAGTACCTACCGATCGTGAACTTCAACCCAGACGTCACATACGAGAACCTCGACGCTACCGCATGGTCGATCGGCGAGGTCTGCCTTGCTATCATCTGTGCCTGCCTCCCGACCCTGCGTCCTCTGTACGCTCGAGCTGCCAGGGAGAGGTTTACAGAGTGCTTGCGCCCCAATTGTGGGTGGCGGAAGAGGCATTACCACGGGGAGCCCGCAAGGGGCTTGCGCACACCTGAGGAGGCCGTGCCGGACCCCTTTGGTTGCTCGGCTAGCCACGATACCACCGACCTCGAGAAGCTCAGCCCGCGGGTTAGCATGAAGCCAAGTATCGACACGGGCTCGGATTATACGAGGACGTATCAATCACGTGCTCAGTCTCAATGCGATCACT
The DNA here is from genome assembly GCA_038088505.1 of Diaporthe velutina. Classification (NCBI taxonomy): domain Eukaryota; kingdom Fungi; phylum Ascomycota; class Sordariomycetes; order Diaporthales; family Diaporthaceae; genus Diaporthe; species Diaporthe velutina. The sequence goes on from JBBWSJ010000137.1 coordinate 112,137, forward strand.
ATGGTTACGAGATGGTGGAGAGCCCACAATCGGACAGGAAGGTGGCTAGGGCTCCGGCGAAGGCGCCGCTCAGCAGCCCGTTCCAGCCACCCGAGCGCCGGCGTCCTTCCGTCCAAAGCATACTGGACGAGATCGTTGTAACTCAGCCGCCGAGCGCCATTATACACGAAGCCCTCGGCAGCGATTTCCCGATCCGGGTCGCGCAGCCTCATCCTGAAGCCCGAGGCCGTTATAGCTCCATCGACACGATCACGAGTGAGGGACTCAGCGCCCCTCGGCCTAGAATGAGGCGAGTTGGCTCCGAGGGCTCAGCCGTGTCCCAGACGTCTGATTTTACATTCCGAAGAGAATATGGATCGACGAGGATACCTGCCGACCACTTCAACAAGGTCAACTTCCAGGCTGTAGGATGGGCGGGCTCGAGGCGCCCGTCCTTGAGGGAGCCGGATCGAGGACCGAGGAATCTGCTATAGGCTTTTCAACAGAGGATGATGCATCCGCATTTAACAAAGGACCGGAGAGGCGAACCGGGTTCATCCTTCACATTTCTTTTATGATACCCAGAAGGTCTTTATGTGCTATATAGAATTGGGCCGTGTAGGGCGCCCGCAAGGAACTACAACCATTAGTTATGATATTGTATAGACTTGTAATTTGATGCTCCACGTTCCTTCTCTCGATCACTGTCTCCATGAGAAGCGCACATTTTCGTACGCAGTACTGCGCAGTACGTATGCACACCTAAGGACACAACACCGCATGAGTTGGTGATCGACTCAAGCACCATGTTGTCCACTCCAATTGCCGAACGCACTATTCCGTGATTATAATTCCGGCCCCCGGCCAGCGCCGAAGCCCCGAACCGGCTGACTCTCCGCGACTGAACGACACCACACCGGTCGTTTTGCCTCATTTACATGATTCGAGGCGCCCGCGTCGGCGCCGAGGCCCAAGCTCAGCCCAATGCTACGCAACGAAACCTCTTCACCCCCACATTGCGGCAGCAGCCTTGCCAACCCGTGACGTACCACTTAAGATGAGCCTGATATTGGGCCTCGAGGCCCAGGGGGTCACATGCCTGGCTCCCCTGATCAGATTGATAAGCATAGGCTTGGCTGCCGCCTCCTCAGACGTCTCCTCGGATGGCTCGGGAGCGAGGGCGGCGGCAATAGTTCCCTCGTTTGGGGGTGTGTACGATGCACGGTCTTGAGATTATACGCGTCCAGACGCTGTTGATCCTTCTTGGCAAATACGCCTGTCATTTGTGTTATGTGGGTATGCCTAGATAAGGTGCTGACCACCTTCTATTCATAGCCGAGGGCTAAATGCTACTCCAGTCACCGGCGCTTCATGCGTCAGCCTTGCATTGGGGCACTCATGTTTGATTCCTGCGTCATCACCGCAGTGACAGAGGATTTTTCGCTTTTGCCAATGTAAGAGGGCTGGGAGATCTCAATGGAGAATGTGTCTGATATGACACGATGCTGGCAGCCTTGTCGAGCTGACTGTGTGGTCTGGCCACGTTCAATGACCATGCAAGGCAAGGCCAAGTCAATGTCTTCGAAGGATGTTCGTTCGACTCGCCTGCAACTGTGCAGAGCAGCGAACAGCATGTGGGATGATATAAAACTCGTACTTGACTATCTGCGACTGGTGCTGCTTGCGTCGGCATGCCATATCACTTACGAGCGGATCCTTGACCTGACCTATATACGCAGCACAACACGCAATAGTCTGTTATTTGAGGCTATAGAAAGCGTGGGCATCGTGTCTTCTTCTGGGATTTTGGCATTTCACCGCTTGATGGAATCATGGAATCAACCTTGTACCTGCTTCGACGTGCAGCTTATCCTAAAGCTGCCTATGTCCGGATTCGGTATTTGGACTTGGGACAGAACATAGAAGATGCAACGCGTTCACAACATGATACTCAATGACAAAAAAGCCCCTGCTATAAACTTAAGCTGACATATTGGTGGCTGCATGGGAGTGCTTGTGTGCGATGGGAAAATTTGGTCACTGGATACTGCACAAGGTATGGATTTCTGATCTAAAGATCATGGAAAAACCTGTCGGAGCCAGGCGTAGCTTCAAGTAACAATTAGTCTTTGGACAATGGTCAGTATTGCTAATTTAAAACCGTATTCAAGATTATATCAGTCTATTTACCTTCAAAACTCCAGGGTGCCCGTACTACCTATGAACAGGCTTCTAATTCAAGTCGGCATCATAAAGAAGCACGACGACGAACGGGAATGGAATGTCCTTGCCAGGGGCAGTGTAGGACAGAAGCCGCCAGACAGGGTCGTCGACGGTACGGGCCTCTTCGCTGTCGATCTCTGTCATCATCTTCTTGGCCTCGGCACGAGCCTCATCTTCAAGCTCCTCCGGAGACGGCTCGTTCGCAACAGACAACTGATCCTGAAAAGCGAGCTTCTTTGCCTGGCGGCGGTCCTTGGACTCCCAGTGGTATACAAAGGCATTTATCTTGTGGTGGCGGTAGCCCGCGACGCATTGCTCGATCCTGTCCTTTTGGCGGCTCTCGGGGAGAGCGTCCAGGTCGGCGTAGACGTCGTGCTCGGAGAAAGGGTCCTTGCTGAAACGCTTTCTCGCCTTGTACTTTTCGGTAACCTCACGACGACCACTAGGCTTGCCGCGCTTAGTCTTGCCACCAGCCTCTTTCCAGGCCTCATTCGAGGCGATCGTCTCACACTTAACACAAGAAGACATGGTCGCTGAGGTGCGGAAATGTGCTGCAGGTGTGTCTTGTCAGAATGGATTTGACTGGTTGTGCAGATTCTGGTGTAGAGATGATGTGTGAGGATGATGTGTTGGTGAGTGTGGATGGGAAAGTATAGCTCAAGTGGGAAATGAGATTCTACTTATAGCCAAATTGTTGCCGTCAGTGAACTGCGAGATGTAGTAGACACAGCTCCCCACGACCAGGGTACACAATGCTTTTTTTGCAAGCCGTAAGAAAGTACATCAACACACGCCCGGTCTTGTACAAAGCGACTTACGGATTGACGCAACTCATTTGTCTCGTCAACAGCGTGCATTGTCAAACACAATGTAATTTCCCAGCCGTCTAAGCTAATGCCCGGGACATCCTTCTCGGACAAAGAGCTTTCTCAGTCTCCTCTTGTGCCGTGGTATTCCCCAAGGACGAACGTATTCACAAACCTATTGTTTTCGGTACTGTATACTTCTGTAATGCTGGGCCTTTGAGCGTTGATCATTGTATGGAGGGACCGCCTACGACTTCAAAGAAGCACGTATCCCGGTTCAGAACGAAGCCACCTTGTGTAGTGGCCGCTCTCAACTCTTGCAAGGCCGTTCTCCCTACGACACAGCTGCTCACTCACAATTTAAATGTATACACCCAGTCCCCAAGTGGCCACACCTTTCCAATATCCCGACACTGATCACAGGCGACAAAATGTTGGCTTGAACGGATTGCAATTACCCCTGATCATTCGCTTTATACTTATATAGCGTTTTTCAAGACCTCTGTCTTCCAAATATAGGGTTTCAGGGCTGCAAGCTGCTTCCCTGACTCCAGAGATCGCTGTTATTACTAGGAGACAAATGCATTCAGCAATATCGGGCCGCGGATCTTCGAGGTCCAGACAGCTGAGCACCGCAGGACGGGGTCCAATGAATCTTCTAGGAGTGGCTGAACATCGGCAGACGGCCATGGTCAAATCATACTCTACTTGGTACAGCTTCGCGTGATCTTCTGGATCGTAGTTGCCGTGTCGTCGACAATAGACCCCAGCCTCGAGATCTCGCTCGTCATGCCCTTGCGCGCCGCGGCCATCTTGGAGAAGCTTTCGGCATTCCTTTCCAGCCTCACCGCGCCCCCGGCGCCCAGGAGCCACCCCATGATCAGGAACGGCGCGCTTTGTGGCTGTCCTGCGACTACGCTGATGTCGTAGCCCAGGTTTGCGGCGCCGCCCGCGATGGCGATGGCGCGAGCGGCCGAGGCGAGCCCGGCGGCGGCGGCGGCCTCCTCGCCGACAAAGGGGACGATCATGAGAACCGCGGTGACGATCCAGCCGATCAGCTCGTTCTTCTCCTCCTCCTTCTGCGTCTTGCCGATGGCTTTCACCTGCTCCATGGCCAGGATGGCCTGCGACGCCATGGACACGGCCAGCGCGTAGACCTGCACCGTGTCGAGGCCCGACCCGCCCCAGCTGCCGAAGAGCAGGTCCAGGAACGTGGCGTCGATCTGCGACGGGAGCGCGGCCAGGTTTGCAGAGGCGTTTGTCCATACGTCCTGCGGGTTGTCGACGATAATGGCTGAGTCGGCCGCCTTGACCGGGAAGTTGTTCCACGAGTCGTATTGGCAGATCTGCCCGAGGTTGCACGTCGAATAGGGGACCACCCTGCCCCACGCCACCCAGGACTTCTCCACGCCGTAGTCGGCCTGGAGGATACTCCAGAACTCGTTCGCGGTCGAGTCGCGCAGGTACCAGTACCAGTCTGTTGAGCCGTGGCTGGGCACCTCGGACTGGTAGGTGGGACAGGTGCCGAGTGCCCGGATGACTTTGGTTTTGTTCGAGAAATGTCCCTCGCTTATTGTACCTAGGTATTGATGAACTTTGGGGCAACTGCTGATGTCATGTTGATGAACATTGCATCAGGTGAAGTTGTGTTGGTGAAGTCTGGCTCAGCTGAGGTTGTGTTGAAACTTGGGTGGCCTGATGTCGCATTGAAGTTGACAAACTTCGCATGAGCTGTTGGGTCATGCGAACAGTCAAAGTACTTTGTGCCGTTGGCGGTCATGAACGCCGTGATCGCGGGCTGGACGAATGTTATACATATGTAAGTGCGTGCGGGTATTCAGTGAAGAAGGGTGGGAGGATTTTGGCCATCGAGAGTGTAGCAACTCCACGTACCTGAATCATGCTCTTGATATAGTCCTTGTAGTATCCAAATAGCTCGGCGTAGCCGTTACTGGCGGTGGCGTACGCACCCAAATTGGCGGTCATGTTTGCCGCGAGGAATTCCAAGGTCCACATCTCTGCACAGAACATGCGGTCATCCGGCAGAGCAGCAGCAGCGGCTTGCAGAGCCTCCATGGATGTATACTTGGTGTTGTAATCGCACAGGTACGTCTCTTGCACTTCGCATACACAGAGTCCGACCGTGTTGCACGCAAAGTCACACAATGCATGGACATCCGCGTTGCCATCGTCGGGATAAAAGGCGAACATGGTGTCGATGTCCGTGGCGGCACTGGTATAGCCTGACAGAGGCCTCAGGGGCCCGGTTTCTGTGCAGCTGCAAATATGGACAGGACCTAGAGATGTTGGTAAGCTTCAAAAGAAGTTTAACCACTGAAATCAAAATCTCAGCTTCCACTCACAATAACCATACGCGCAACCCCAAGCACACAAGTCGTCGACATCGACATCATACTTGGTAGTACCACTTATGCCAGCCGTGCAGGCATCCGGGAGGAAAGGCGACACGCTCGGGCTCGTCAGCGGGCCAGGGTCGGTCGTCTGGCATGAGTCGGGGAACGTGTAGCCCAAATTGTAGACAAAGCTGCACAAGCCGCCGTAGCTGGGGTCGCTCTTCGCATACCCCTTGTCCCCGGTATACACGAGCTTCGTCTTGAGGATGCCCATCTGCTGGCACACGCAGGCCGGCGGGCAGTACCCGTGTCCGCACGAGACCTGGCAGATGCCGGCGAAATCTCCGGCGCCCGTCCCCTTGATGCAAGTCTGGCTTGCAACGCTGACAGTCTGTTCGGATACGGTGCCCGCGGTGAAGTCGCCGACCACGATCGGGTTGAAGTTTGCGTAGCCGTCGGTGCAGCCACCTATGGGCTTACCCTTGACTGTCGCGATGACTGCCCCGTCCCGTATCAGATCTGCGGAGACGTCACCGGTATCTTGACCTGGGGCTAAGTAGGCATAGCCGTAGTATACTCCGACACCACCGGCTGGCTCGACAAGCCAGGTGCCTTGCCTGCAGTGCCCGTACGTCAGCAGTGATTCCGGACAAGACGGCATGTGATGTCCTGGCAGGCAACTGGAAGGCCAGGGAAGAGGAACAGGAACACAGACTGAGTATGGCCTCCTACGGTCACAGAAACATTTACGGGTGACCCCACTGTTGCCATGAAGCCGATATAGTTATATCCAAGTGTGCCTTCCGGGAGGCTTTCAACCTGAAGCTGCGAGGCCGTGTTGATCGTAGTGCCTCCGTCACTGCAGTCGCTTACGTGGTTCACCACTTCGCAATGTTAGTCTATTTGCCACAACAGAATTATAAAATGCCGCTGGGGAGCCGAACGTACGATATTGAAGAATCAGGCTCTCCTCTGTCACAGTCGCAACCCCTGTTTTGTACTGATCCGCCCACACACTGAGTGGCCAGCGCAACGGATTGTGCGGAACGCCGTTGACGTAGTCAAACGCATCTTGTCCATCCGCGAAGTATGGTGCCTTGGTCTGATAATCACCGATATAATGAGACTGCGTCGGGCTCGTCAATGGTCGATGAACACGAATTGCAAATATGATTGGCACGGGGTGTGTTCAGGGGGTGGGGTGCAGCCGGGCTTACCTCGCCAAAGTCATTCCAACTAATGATCTCTACGTAGTCCGGCTGCTGCGGCTGCAGCGTCAGAATCTGGGTCCAGCGATCGGCCCAGGTCAGCATCAGCTCATCCGGCCACATCCAATTCTTCTTGTATTGGGGCAGATTAGTATAGAACCAAGGGGACACCCCCATCATGTAGGGTTTGCCTGTGTGTCAAGAGTCAGCCCGCACGTATATGATCGTGCACTCCCCATCAATCTTGCTGACAGACAACAGCCTGCTAAGGATTGGGTCTCCGCAAGGGGTTAGGGGGAGACTCACCACCCAGGAATTGTTGATACGAAGCATCGGTATACGAGTCCATCCGGTTTCCATCATATGGCCAGGCTGCCCAGCTGAACAACCCGTCAGCAACTCCAGCCTGATTTCCTTGTCAGTATGAAACGTTTGCGGACAGCATAAACAGGGTAAGGTATGTCAGGGCAAAGTGACAGCATTCAGAAGGGCGAGGAACATACCTCAAGCTCAATGGCGGCTTTGGCGCCAAGCGACGACCAATCCGGGATGAAGAAACACCCCGTGGTCCTCTTGATCTCGACCCAGTCAGGGGCGCTCCCCGGGCCCTCGAACGTCGATACCAACGGCCGGCCCGGGGCGTGCTGGAAGTAGTTGGGGTGCTGGCTGTACTGAGCAAGCAGCGCGAGAACATCTGCCTTGGCCCAGGCCCCATTGCCGGCGTAGTCGAACGAGAAGAACAGCTTGAACCCCAGGTTCAGCGATTGGGCAGCAGCGAAGGCGGCGGCGATGGAGGCTGCGTTGTACGGCTTGCCCGCGGCGATGTTGAGCGCGAAGGCGTCTATCTTGGCGGTGTAGGCCTGGATGATATCTACGCGCCACATGGAGTCCTCGTAGTCCTCCGTGTTATCGACCTGGATGAGCTTGTCAGTGCGTTTCACATCTGATGAGGGGGTTGACTGGCTCACCATGAAGTGCGCGAAGACCGCCTTTGCTGCGAGGACATGGCGGCAAAAGCCAAGTACTAGCAGTGTGAAAATTGCGCCGAGGTTCTTCATTCTGACAGGGTTTCGTCTGAATAGTGTGGGAGTAAAGGAAAGACTAAGGTGAGATAAGGGGCCGAGAGCCTGTGATCCGAAGTGTATTGGAGCAAGAAGAGACTAAAGTGAGTTGAATCTTCGGCAGAGACTACATATGGTTGAGGCGAGGCCATTTCGACAATATATAATAGAACTTGCCGTTCTCTCCCCTCGGTCGCCCACGGTATGAACATCCGTGGCGCCGAACAGACCTTGGGTCCAACGGCTGCTCAAGCCCACGCAGTATAGAATTTCCCCATGAAGCGAGAACCTGCCATTCACGATAACGTCGAAATTAAATCGCTCATCCTATGAAAATGTTCCGATGTGGTATCGTGTGATAAACTGTTGGGTCGAGACGGTCGAGACCTCGGATGGATGCAAGCCTAAGGTCCTCATTTTGGAACACTAGGCCAAGACTTCCGAGTTGAGCGGACTAGTCGGCCTGTTGGCCGATGGTCTTATTCAGACCAACATCCTTTACCTTGTTGTGAGTCCGGTCAGGAATGCAAATTGGACCCGTTCAGGATGCAATACTACCACAGTGAAAAATCCTGCACAAGGTTTGCCGCTAAGGGTGAAGCCATCGTCAATCGAGCACTAGACAAATTTGGTCCGACCGAACAGTAATTTCTCATAATTTCACAATCTCACACTGGAATAACTGAATTCTTCCCATGGAGGCCCGAGATGTGGATACTATATTGCTCATGAGTTCCCCGAGTGGTCTTTGCACAAGACAGTGTGGCGTGCTGCTTCAACGGAAAAAACTCAATCTCCATCGTCGAGGAACGCGCTATATCTTCCATTTTGCAGTATGAGGTTCTTCATCTTGCTCTCCCTGATGGGCCCAATTGTGAAAGTGGCCGCCAATAAGGATGCGTTACCATATCAGGCATGTTGCCCAATTGCACTCCCACAAGACGCTCGTCGTGACTCATGAGTCACCTTTCCAGCTAATATATGAGGTGCAGCTTATATATGCCTGGACGGGCTACCAGCTTGATCTCCAGGCTGCGGCGGCTGACTCCTCCTGGACGCGAACAATCGCGACGAACTGCAAAGGCGCCGGAGGAGGCGCCTGCTCCTTCGACGAGCTTATCAACCACCTGCAGGACACCGAAATGCAGGCCCGGTGGAGCGGCTCACCACCCACAGGAGTGACCGATATCAAAAGCCAGGCCGACGTTGACAAGGCTGTCACGGCCATTCCCAAGGCCGGTTACCCGCCAAACCAGAAGATCAACGGGCACAGCCTGAACCCAGGCAAGTTCCCCCTCAAAGATGGCGGCGCGCTCCCAACTGTATCGTTCGGCGACATGTACGGCTCAATCAGCGACGTCATCCAGAGCGCGCGCAAGGGGCTGGGAGACGACGCGGTCCGGAGCAGGCTGGACGTCGCGATCTACTCCATGGACAACATCCGCACGGCGCGCCTGGACGACTACGCAAAGATGATGGCCCCCACGCTCCGGGCGTTCATCACACAGCAGAGCCTCAACATCAGGGTCGCCACGCTCCCGGACGGCACTGTGGACTGGCCGGCGACGCTCGGGTCCGACCCGCAGGCGAGCGAGGACGTCAAGGACGATATCAAAGCCATCCAGGCCGGAGACTGGGCAAAGGTGCCGATCAAGGGCGGTAAGCCTGGTAGGCCGTTGAAGTCTGCGCGGAACCATGCGATAGCTTGTGGCAATAGTGCGCAATTCCTCAGCGATCTAAAGGGATGTGCCCCTGCTTGAGGCTCACGGATGGAGAAAGGCTGGCATTTCGTTTCCAACGAATACGGCCAAAAGAGGCCTTATACAATCTAGATATATGTTAGTAGTGTGATGTATTGTGATGAGAATTGGCTGGGTAATGTAGCTGTTTGGAAATCTGTGTAGAATATTTAATGTAAAAGAGACATCACATAGATGTCTCTGCAGCCTAAAATCAAGCAAGTAACCCATCGGACTACACGGTGACGGCCAGAAGGCACTGCAAAAATTCTCATTCACTCGAATGGGTTGTGATGACAAGTCTCAACAACCGAGAATTAGGGAGGCTCCAAATAATTGCAACATCATTTTATCTGCCCCAAACTCCTTTCAATCAGGGGTCCTTACTCTCATTTGTAATCAATCATACCAAAATAGCACTAATAGCAAGTCAATATATATACATACTTAATTTTATATACCCCTTTATTAACTACCCTTTCCTATAAATTATTTATTTCCTTAACTTATAACCCTTTTAACGCTCTAATATTAATAACCCTATATAATTTAATTATTCTATATTAATTTATAATATTTTTATAACTATATCTTACTACCTTACCCTATTAAAGCTTTAAATAATTTAAGGGCTTTTAAATATTAATTAAACTAATAATACTACTATTATAATAATTATAAAGTATTTTAAATAATAAATTTATAAGCTAAAAAAGAGAAATAGGCTTACTAATATTATTATTAAATTAAGTAACTTATATAGGGCTATCTAATTAATTAAATTTTATTATAAT